>APFE030287556.1:180654-209355 GCA_000404065.3 Pinus taeda | reverse complement strand
ATTGGCAATTATCTATCCCTTGACATATTGTAGAATTTGAAACCAACTGTCTTGCTGACAAAGCCGCTGTAGCTGATGTAACAGTCCTGCCTTCAGAAATTAAGTTCTTTAGAAGCCCTTCATCTCTTAGTCTGGGATTATCTTCAGCGTTATTTGATTTAATCTTGGTTTCACCTGGAACAATTGGTGAGGTAGTGGAAGAGGACACTGATGCCACAAATATTCTTTCATGTGACAATAAAGCACGAGGAGGAGCCTCATAATCACCGACCCATCCAGGGCCAAATGAGACACCTGGGGCAGAGCTCTCCTTATCTTCTGAGCTGCAATCTTCCAGGAAACTGGTCCAAGGTTTGCAGCAAACCGAGCAAGACTTCTTGCATAAGCATGCTCTGACCGAATTCCAACAGGGATTAGCTGCTTTGACTCCCCATCTAGAATAGTAAGTATTGAGTCATTTCCATTCTCTAGTTGGTTAAATGGCCTGTAAGTAGCACGACGGTTTTCTTCCAACTACAGTGGCCGCCTTCCATTTCTCCAAACCGGTTGCTTAAGAGCAGACACTGAATGTTCTTCTGCTTTCTCAGAATTGCTTTCAGCCAAGAATCCCATACCATCTAAATTTCCAAATAGATTTCCAGGCTTTTCGGCCTTCCATATCTTGGTGCTATCCTTTTTCTTCTTGATATGTCCTTCTATCTCTAGAGTTTTAGGAGTGTTAATTTCTTCCAATCCTTTACAAGATATGGTCAGATTCATTTCTTGACGCTTAATGTGATCTTTCACTTCTTGAACATTTTTCTTCTTGATATGTCCTTCTATCTTGATAGTTTGAGTGGTAGTTTTGACCAATGAATTACAAGACATGGTTGGATTCATTTCTTCTTTCTCGATGTGATCTTTCACTTCTTGCACTTTTTTCTTCTTGATATGTCCTTCTATCTTGAGAGTTTGAGGAGTGGTAATTCTTGCCAATGCTTTACAAGATATGGTCTGATTCCTTTCTTCTTTCTCTGGGATGGGGTCCTGGTGTATATCCTCTTGTTTTGATGGTTCTTGATCCTTTTCTTCCTCCTCTTCATATTCTATGTAAAATAATTTCTTCTCAGCACACTTATGACCTTTAGTGCATTTGCTATCACAATTGTAACAAAGACTTTTTTCTCTTTTTTCTTCCAATTGTTGTGGTGTAACCCTTGTAGGTTGTGGAATGCTAGGAGAAACAACACTTCCATCTTTATAGTTGTGAAGGGTATGCTTCATAATTTTGCTTTCCAATATGTCACAAAGCCCCTTTTCTCTTTCCAATTGTTGTGGTGTTGCTCTAAAGAAGGTGTTGCTCTTTGTATCCTCATAATGTGCTATCATTTCCTCCGTGAAAATTAACCACGTAACAAGTCTTTTACGAGAACAAAGCCCTTTATACCATAAAAATTGATCCAGTTCTAAATATGAAGATGCAATACATACCTTTTGTAACAGTTGTACACCATGTAGATCAAAATATTTCTCCATCTGACGTATCCGATTTACCGGATCCTTGCCATCAAACTTCCTCATCTTGCTTTTTCTTGATTTTAGGAGCACGATCT
Organism: Pinus taeda; assembly: GCA_000404065.3. Lineage (NCBI taxonomy): Eukaryota > Viridiplantae > Streptophyta > Pinopsida > Pinales > Pinaceae > Pinus > Pinus taeda. Next base: position 207,763 of record APFE030287556.1, on the reverse strand, counting down.
TGAAATGACTGTAACTATGTATTTTCAGATTTTTAAGTTCTAAAATTGCGACCTGCAGTAGTCCTCTGTGTCCTCTTTCCAATGCCACCAGTCTAACCCCAATTGGATTCTCCAATGAAGAGTTATGCCAAATCTCCCACAGTGACCTGATTATAGACTAATTTAGTAGAGCGAACTTGTATGACGTACCACGTGTCACTGTTTCAACCTTTGACTCTAAAAAATATATAACTGAAAACTAAATTCCGTCCTCTTTCTGTACCTTCTTACGAAATTTCAATCAGATTCTCAGAACGAACGTTATGACGATTTTCCCCAGGTCACCTATTTTGAGTGTAATTCAGGAGTCTGCAAAAAGGCCAACTTCCTCAGATCATATCTCCGAAAGTATCCCACAAAACGCTCTGAAATTCAGACCCAACGTTCAGCGCCAAGTCTTCTCAAATGGGTTGTTTTTGCGACTTCTTAAACGTCACAGAAAAAACGTTATAGCGAAAATTCCACGATGACCTGTTTGGAGCAGCGAAACCCTAGAATCCAAAGCTCTGATACCAAATGTTATGAAACCAGCTCAAAAAAGATGAAAAGATAGATCAACGCCTTAGAATTCAGCTCTTTCGAGGGGGAAACCTCCTTTACATTACATAAATGAACAATTCTTGGATGATACAAATGAAAAGACCTCCTTTCTATATATAGGAGTCTAAGGGGTCATAACATAACCAAAGCCGACATAACAATAATAATGTAAGGGCACAATAATAATAATAGTGGGCTTCTATGGGGTACAATAGTAACAATATGGGCACTGCATGGGTACATCAATATAATAAGTGGTTTGTACTAATAACAATAAGGGGTGACACTAGTAGTATAGGGGCCTAACAGTTTGATGATGAAATTGCCCATGAATTTGCTCTCTCTCTGGTCCCTCACACAAGAACTCATGCATGAGAAGATGGAACACCCTACCCCATAGCCTACAGATCAGATAATACCGTTTCCCCATGAGGCTAAAGGATGCATTGAAAAGAGTGCCAATGTACGAGCGCTCCATGCAAAGGCTGAAGGTCAACTAGATTGGCCTAAAACTGAGTCCTCCACTCATATTAGGCATGCTGGAAGGCATAAGAGAAGAAGAAGAGAAGGAGCAGTGGAAGGACATGGATAGAAAGGTAGGATTTTATGGAGAACATGAGAAGACCACATCAAAAGCCTGGAATGCTAGGGAGGCCGCCAGGGCCATGAAAGACCAAGAGATTGACTAGGTTGCTCAGAGGATGAGCAACACCTTTAGTAGGGGGGTGATGATGAGCCTCATAAATGGGTAATTATATGGGCTCATTTTACCTCCTAACCTGGTAAAATAAACCATTCTCTTAGCTTATGGTATGATTTTCGGATTATATTTATGCTTATAGGGTGAGTTGAGTTAGTTATTATACCATGTGGTCTAATAGGTATTTAATGCATATTATTGATAGATTTAAAGGTCAAAGTCAAGGATATAGTGGTCAAACTATAGCAATAACTTGAAGTAGATAGAGGAGAGGACTTATAGGAGGGAATCGCCTTCATTTATTGCTCCTCACCTTGAATTCCCCTTCATTCAGTTTGGAGTACAAGTAGCCCAATCATGCACTAGAAGGCAACCGAGCAAGTGGAAGATGATTGATAGTTATCTCTAGTTTTGGGAGCCAAGCCTCCCTGATTTTAAGGAAGTTGCCGATAACTTCAGATGTGTAAGTAGAGAAGCCTAGGGCCTCACTAGGGTCAACTTTTTTTCTTGTGTAAACTCTGCTCAAATTTCGAGCTTACTATTTTATGACAGTTTTATGTAATCTTGCTATTTTTTGATAATGAAGATGGAATCCTTTTTGAGCTAGCACTGAGTCACCTCAGAGGGATGAAGCTCTTAGGTTAGGGCCCAATTCAAGTAGCCAAGATTCCATTTACTTGTTTTTGTATGCTTTACTTCAGTTTGTAGATTAGTTTGATGTTATATGTATTTCTCTTATGGTTAAGAATAGTTTGCTTTTGATGATTTAGTAGCTTGCTTCCATTTATTCTTTCTATAACAGGTTAAACAGTGATTAGAGAAGATTCAAAAGGCTAGCAACACTTCCTTGGCCTCTCTTCCTCCATCTGGGACCATGATTTGAGGCAAAGACTCCCTTGCTGCCCCAAAAACACAGATTTTCCTCATTCTTAGGACTTCTAGTGTTTACATCTCTCTAGTAGGTTGATAGTCTAGTTTTGCTTTACTTTAGATCTTATTTATCATGTTCACTTCTTAATTTGCAATAATCCTTTTACATTCTTTCCTTTCTTACATCATTTCCCAGCATTTCCTTCTATACGTCATAGTTTAGGCCATTTTAATGCAAAATTCTAGTTTTCCTAAGATGTACTCAGTTCATTGGTTGCTTGATTTTCTTGGTTAACTATCAGTTTCTATGCAGCATATATCTTCCAATAGTAGGCCAGCTTACCATCATGTAGATTTTAACGCCGTATAGAAATTACCAGCATAAAAATTCTAAAACACAAAAAATAAACAATGTGAGAGCATAACACATAAAATGCATATACGCAAAGATTTTCCCCTGGATCCCAAAATCGAGACTACCAGCTTGATTTTTCATCATGTTCCTTTCAATTTTACAATACATATTTATACATGCCAAAGCATCCAATACCATGCATCGAAAACCATCGCATCCAATACCATGGACCGAAAACCATCACGTCCAAAAAACATGTGCGGAAATCATGCATAAAACCATAGGTGGGTCTGCCCAACCTAACATAGGTTCCAAAACCAAAATATTCTGGGGCGCTACCCTAGACCCCATAAAGTGGGGTTACAGGCACCCCTCAAAACCCCTGTGACCCCCCCCGCTACACAATCAGTGCAACAAAGGGGGGCTCCGCCCCCCCTCTGACCCCCTGGTTAACTATGTGAGCTAGTCATGGAAGGAATATAACACAACCCAACATTCTCCCACTTGTTGTTTTCTTTCCACAGGGGGCCATAAGAGAGCTTAGTCATTTTTCTAGCCCTAAAATGCCCATTGTGTCTCTACACCAAGAGAACTTCTCAAAGCTCACAGATTTTGACAATGCATCTACAATATTCTTCAAAGTGTCCACCTTTACCAGCAACACCTTTTTGTCTTCTATTATATCCCTCACAAAGTGATACTGAACATCAATGTGCTTTGTCTTTCAATGATATTCAAGGTTCTTTTCCAAGAAAATTTCACTTTGGCTATCACAATATATCCTTATAGCTCCCTGTACTAACCCCATACTTAAACACAAACTTTGCAACCACATTGCTTCCTTGCTTGCATGAGTGGTTGCCATGTATTCTGTCTCTATAGTTGATAGTGCCACTATAGATTGTTTCTTACTAATGCAACTAATTGCACCTCCAAATAGGTTAAACACATACCCACCTGTAGATCTTATCTGATCCATATCTCCAGCTCAATCCGCATCAACATAGCCATGAATATCCAACATTTTGTCCAATCCTAGTCTTCCTTGGTAGCACAAACCATAATCACTAGTGCCATGCAAATACTTGAAAACCCACTTCACTACTATCCAGTGCTCCTTCCCTGGTTTTGACATAAACCTGCTCAATACTCCCACTGCATGTGCAATATCTAATCTAGTACAAACCATTGCAAACATCAGGCTACCGACTGCGCTTGCATATCGAATGCGGGACATGTCCTCTTCCTCTTCTTGTGTCTTGGGACACTTTTCAACAGATAACCTCACACCTACAAGAATAGGAACCTTCACCGGTTTACTATCCTGCATATTAAACCTCTATAGTATTGTCTCGACATACCTCCTTTGGTTTAACCAGAGCTTCCTTTTTGCTCAATCTCTTTTAATTTCCATGTCCAAAATATAGTTTACAACACCAAGATCTTTCATGTCGAATTTGGAGGACAATTGGGTCTTCAAATCCTAGATAATTTCTTTGTCATTTCCAACCAGCAACATATCATCCATATACAAGACCAGATAAATAACATGTCACCAATGGGGCTGCCCCAGACCCCACCAGCACAACAAAGGTGGGGCTCCGCCCCCCTCTAACCCCTCGGTTTACCACGTGGGCTAGGTGTGGAAAGAATATGACACAAATCAATACAAAAATCACACCCTCCATCTAATCCATGCCCTATAGGTCTCCCAAACCTCACCTCAATTTTTCCATAGTTTCCTTCATTTTTCATAGAACTTCTTCCTCCTCCTTGAGCAAACCCAATCATATTTCTCTCTCCTGGTGATTGATGGTAGTTCTTAGGTGCACTAAGACCTCATTACAACCTTCATCCATCTTTTCCACCTACTCTCACACTGTTAAAACAATGAAAATTCATCTCGGCCTCCTCCTATAGGCCTTGTGTAGTTTCCTCGTTTTCCTCCTGTAGTTTTCCTGTGTCCTCTTGTCGTTTTTGCTGTAGGCTTTCTTTTGAAAGCCGAGTGTGGGAAAAGCCTCCAGAAGGTCACCGAAGACCTCCTAGGACCCATCCACACCATCCTACATCCTCCCAAGCTCCAAAACTACCCTCTAACGCCACCTGTTCACTGCCACACTCACACACAATAAATTAGATACATGTTAAATTCACATAAAACCACATAAAAATCGAAAAATATTTTTTTACTTATTTACTTCTAGAAATAGCATGGTTAGATGTTTTTTACTTCCTTGAATAGGTAATGGCATTTATTTCATGGTTTTCATAGTGTTTTTGGTAAAAGTAGAATTAGCTTGTTAAATAGGGTTTAGTAGGTTTTTCCTTACATTCCAGTCTTTCTCCATTTTGTAGTTAGAATAGCATCTGTAGAGTAATATTTCTTTCCTTTCATCACACATAGAGCTTCTTCTGAAATCTATAGAAGTTGGCTTGAACTCCTAGTGATCTCCTGTCGGCTAACCAAGTGACAACCTGTAGTGAGAACTAGTACTTGTGCATATAGCACCGACGCTTCCAAGTTTGTTACGAACTACCAGGTTGATAAAATTAAAGTTGGCAGCCCAAGAGTTGCAGCATTCTTGTTGCAATACTAGCACTCACCAGTGACCATAGGAAGTTCATGCTCAAGGATAAACTTTGAATCATCAAGATGTAGAAGAATGACATTGCGGTATCTTAGTAGTTTCACACAATATCATGATGAACTGAGTGGGGTCAGTCTTACTATCCTGGAAGATGGCCTGGTAATCCTAGTCCTTCTGGGCCTTCCTAAGAGCTAGCATAGCTATGAAGATGCAATCAACAAGAGGGAGAAACTAACAAATTGGGAGCCCTTATGGTTTGATTTGGTACAAGAGGAAATAAGGCCGAATACCATAGATGGAACTTCATGTAAGGGAAAGGATGAAGAAAAGGTTTCATTGAATGGAAAGGAAAAGAAAGGAAATTGGAAGAAATCCAAACCCAAACTAGTATCAATTCAAGGGGGCAAGAATAAAGATTTATAAAAAATTAAATGCTTCCATCGTCATGAATTTTGGCACTATGTCACGAAGTTCCCACAGAAGAATAAAATCAAGAAGACCTCAAGAGGAGCAATAGGTGAAGCTTTGGATTCACTGTTAGAGCTTTAATTTACCCTCATTGCATGCATATTTAGCATAGTGATGGGGAGTGTGTTGTACTTGGACGCTGGTGCATTGTTCCACATGATAGGGTGTAGATATTTTTCAGTGACCTAGAGGAGAAATATTTGTAGATGCACAATGAGATGGGGGATGACAAAAGGTATATCATGATCGGGATTGGTATAGTCACCTTTCAGAGGGAGTCAAACTCCCCCCTTAGGCTCAAGAATATCATGTTCATTACGGGCCTAAAGAAAAATCTCATCTCTGTTGCAGTTTTGCAAGGCAATGGTTACAATGTGATCTTCAACAAAGAAAAGGAATTCTTGAGACACATAGCCAAGGGACAGGTGATGTAGATAAGGGTTTGTGTGAAGAAAAGTTACAAGATATATGTGGAGGATTGTGCTCCATTGGGAATGAAGGAAGAGAAGGTGGAGATCTATGATGTGGGTGAATTTTGGCATAAAAGATGATGAGCCTCATTATTGAGTAATTATATGGACCTTAATTGGCCTTAATTCACCTCCTAGCTTAGTCAAACCAACTATTCTCACAAATTATTACATGATTTTGATTATATTTTGTTTATGAAATGAGTTAGAGTTGGATATTTGGCTTTGTGGTCTAGTGTGAATGTAATGCAGAAATAAGGGATGAATGCAAGGAAGTATGGCAAAGATCTTGGGTAAAACTAGAATGGGACAAGGGAGAGTAACTATAGGATGTAAATCCTCCTCATTTACTACCCCTCCATTTAGATATTCCACCATCAATTTGGAGTGCACATAGCCATCACTTTGAAGACTAGAAGACAGTTGAGCATGTGAAAAGGACAGAAAACAGTTTACCTTAAGTTGGGATCCAAGCCTCCCTAAGGGGAAGGAAGTCATTTGAGACTTTAGATGTATAAATAGAGAGTCTTAGGACCTCATTAGGATTCAGACTTCTATTGTAAAACTATATTTTATTTCTGAGCTGCAAAGACTTGTGACAGTTTGCTCTGTAATCCATGGTTTTTCCTAGTAAGAATGAGTTCTATTTAAGCTAGCTCTGAGTTAACTTTGAGGGCTGAAGCTCTTAGGTGAGGTCCTAGCCCAAGTAGCGAAATATCTGCTTCATTGTACATATCTGTGAGCATAAGAGTTCTATTCTATTTATTTTCTATGTAGTTTAATGGTTTGTTGATTCATTTGCTCAAGTAGTTTTCTGTTTTTGTTCATTTGTTTCAATAACTTCCTATTTTTGGTCATTTGCTTCAGTAGTTGCATTGGATTTAAGTTTACTTCCCTTTGTTTTTTTTAATTCACAGGTCGGTTAGAGGAAAAGATTACTATTAGGTTGTGCGCAGGTGTCTCAACATTATCTCCTTCCTCTGGGACAATGACTTGAGGGAGAGACCCTTCAGTAGCCCCAAAAACACAGGTCTCTGGTTCTCACATGGGCTATGGAGTTAACTATTTAAAGTAGTTGTTTTTTCACCAACACTGGTTCTCTCTTTCATTTTAATTGGAAACTACCTCTAGAACATTCCTCATCTAGCGCTTCATCGCCATCCGATCACCAACAAACCTTCACAATTACCGTCTGATTCACTATTTTCTCCAACTGCTACCTCGTGTGGAGTCCACCACTCACTTTATGAATTTTAAGTCCCCATCGTCGACCTGGCTTGCTTGATTCGATGACCATCACATCACTTCCACACCTTTAGGTGCTTTAAATCCCCACCGTCGATCTGCCTTACCTAATTCGGTGGTTGTCACTTCACCCATTCACTAACTAGCTTGGCTGATCTCCACTGTTGATCAACCCACCTGATCCAATGACTATCATGTGATATCGTGTGGATTTTTGTCCGATTTTTATCTTCTCATGGGTATGCGATGACAGTGGTTTCTCCATGTTACATGTCACCCATTAGGCTAATCACGCAAAATTTTAGAAAACCACTCACATCTTTGAGGGTGCATGATAAACAACTTACCACCCTCAAAACCCACTCCGTAATTTCCACAGGTTTCTTTTTCTTGTGATATAATCTCCGCCATCCATCTACCGATTAATCATGTCCATCCATCTCTTGACCTAGCCTCTGCAATATAATCTCAACCATCCATCTCCGGTTAACCCTGTTTGTTCATCTATCTACATAACCTCCTACTATCCTATCTCTGCCATTCATTTTACTTTCACCTGACTGATCCAACGGTTCTTATGCATTGCTGCTCCATCATGTCCTCCTTTCACTGATTTCGACCTCCGATTTCTTTTCCACTTGAAACTTGATTTAGCCTAAGTTTCTTTATTACACCTTAGTCTAATTTTGATTCTCTTTACTTCTGTAACTTAGATAATTAGCATTAGGTTAATGTTGATTTAACAATTCTACTTAGCATAGTTGTTTAATTGGTTAGTTAGGCTATGGTGTAATTTTATAATTTCATGTTGTTTTCTTCATTACTACAGTAGAGCAGCTCTCTCTTAGAATAAGTTTTCTCCCCTTCCATTAAAGAATTAAGCTTCTTTTGACTCTATAGAATTTTGGCTTGGAACTCTTGGGGTCTCTCTCCAGAAAAACACTGACAACAGGTAGGACCTTCACTTCTACTTGTGCATATAGCGCTGTCACCTCCAATTTTGTATGAAACCCGGGTTGATAAGTAAAGTTGGTAGCCCTGGGAGTTTCAACATTATTGTTGCAATACCTAGGCTCATCACTTTTTGGCACCGTTGTCGAGGAGGTTTCTAAGTAGAAATAATTACTACTTTCTTCTATTTCTAGTCTTCAACTTTATTTTCTTCTACTTCTTATCCTCAATTCTTTTCCATTAGTTTATTTATGCAAAAGTAATCTAGTTTCTTCTTTCTTTCAGTTGTCATTATCTGCTTTCCTTTCTATTCTGCAAGTACTTTGTAGCTTTAGCAAAATATTACAAACACCGACCCAAAAACATTTCCTTTCATGCCTTGTAGGATTAGGGACAATTTAGGGAAATTCTTGTCAAATACCTCCACTACATCCAACAGGAATCCTTCTCCCTTCTTCAGTGATAGCAAGTTAGAGGACCATTTAGGTGAGCAACCTTACCTATTTGGGGAACCTACAGAAGAAGAAGAAGAGGAAGAAACCATTCCTATTGAACCAATGGCTGGAAACCAAAATGACATGGGAGATAGAGAGAGAGTTGAGAGTGCCTTCCCCATCAGGGAAACCAATAGGGACACTAAGATGAAGAATATAAGCCCCTCTGCGCTACCTCATTTCCATGGCCTAACCACAAAGGGCCTTGACACTTTCTTATTTGAATTTTTTGTTATATGTCGAACTTATGACTATACATATGATGAGAAAAAGTTATAACTATTCCCATCTACCCTCAAGGATGCAACATTGATCTGGTTCATGGGTTTACCTGGACATAGCATCACAACTTGGGCTCACATGCAACAGACTTTTAACAAAAAATATAGGAAGTAATTTAGGTCAAATGACACTAAAGAAGATATTTTTAGGATGACCATAAGCTAGGATAAATCGTAGAAGACTATGAAGAAAGATTCCAGCTTAATTACAAAAGGGCCAGGTGCACACTTAACCTTGAGTTACTAAAGCTAGTCTTGCTTAGAGGAGTAAGAGTAGATTTTCTGGATACCTTAAGTATGATAGCAGGGGAAGATGTATACCAATTACCCTATGAGGATACTAAGACTGTCTTTAGAAACCATTCTAGGGCAGCCAGGAAAAAGGGTAGGGGTAGTCAACCTATGGCTAGTACATGATCCTCTAACTTATCCATCAAGGGTGAAATTGGAAATATGCTGGAAGATTTCAAAAGTGACATGATGCAAACCCTTTCCTTGCAATTGGACACCATGGACATCAAAAGGAACAAAGAGGAAGCAGAGAGAGCCTTGGCCATCTTTTGTCCTAGATGCACCAGGAGGCATCCTAGGGACAAATATCCAATGAATTGTATTAAGATTTGCTCAGTCTGTGAAGAAAACCACTCGATAAACAAGTGCCCTTATTTAAAGGGACTCAAAGTTGTATATCAAGGTGCTGAAGGGGTCACTGAGCAACTTTGCTACATCAACCAAAGGAGACCTCTTGGGCCTAGACCATACTAGCAAGGTACACAAGGGCCATACCATGCATATTACAACCCCAACGAAACCACAATTATACCTTCTTGGCGACCCCCTGCTCATCCTTCCTGGTCTACACCCCCTCCTTGGTCGTATGGATCTCAGTATCAATCCCAACCAACCAACCAGTCATTTCAACCTTATGTTCAGCCACAATATCAGTGGAATACCCCACCTCAGGGGTGGAGGCCCCAATTCAACAATGTTCTAGCCCTATTACCTCCACCACCTACCCAACCACAACTCCTACACACTTCTCCACCAAAGCAACCCCAAATGCCTACCCAGCCAAATTTGAACCCAAACAATAGGCAAGCTCAACAAGCATAAAGTGAAGAGACATCATACCCAACTTAAGCTATAGAAATCCAGGAGATGAACCTAAGATCAGGGAGAATTCTCCCTAATAACCAACCTCCCTCTCCACATGGGGAGGTTGAGGAAGAAAAAGAGGAAAGCAACCTTAAAGTAAATCCACCCTTTCTTGAGAGATTAACCAAACCACTCTACCCTATCCCAGAATAAACTGAACTTCTGGGAGAATTGAAGAATCTATGTGTAAAGATCCCCCTTCTCCAAGTAATCAAATATGTTCCCATTTATAATAAGTTTATAAAGGAGAAGTGCTTCAAGAATCCAGGAAGAAGAAAAAGGGATGCCCTTACCATCAATGTCACTGGGCAGTTGTCTGACTTAATGCTGGGGTAGGTAATATGTCCAAAATATCTAGACCCTGGAAGCCCTATGGTAGATGTGCACATGAATGACACCATTTTCCCACACACTCTAATTCATCTTGGGGCTGCCATTAAAGTGATGACCAAGGACACCATGCTCAAGCTCAAACTCCAAGGGTCATTAAGGAAGACCACAACAATTCTGCAACTTGTAGACCATTCCACAGTCACCCGTGATGGAATTGCGGAGGATGTGATGGTCTCCATTGACTTGTGGGAGTACCCTACAGATTTCCTAGTTCTACAGCCTAAGACTAAGCTTACTAGTTACCCTCTCATCCTTGAGAGGCCATGGTTGGCCACAATTGATGCTTACATTAGTTGCAGAGCTGGGAATATGACCATCAATAATTTTCATATGTCCAAACAATTAGTCCTATACCCTCCTACTCAACCTTCTCTAGAGCATGGTTTACCTTTATGGTTGGAGGAGGAGGAAGAATATAAGGTTTATTCTGCCCATCTTTATAATTTGGAAGCAAGAATAGGAGGAGGACAGCAAGATGATGATGATTTAATTGAACACCTGCTCGGAAGTCCAACTTCTAGTTCATTGCCATTAGAAGAAGAAGTAAGGGAAACCCAAAAAAATCATCCAATTGACTTATGCTTGGCCAAGTCCAACCCACTCTATGTCAAAACCATAGAATTTTTCCGAGAGAAGACTTTTAACACTAACCCATCTCTTTCTGCTTTAGAAGAGGAAAATCTATGCCACATGTTCAGAGAGAACCTAGAAGCCTTCACTTGGAGTTATAAAGAAATGAAGGGAGTACACCCCTCAATGTATACTCACCACATATACATCAAAGAAGGTTGTAGGCCAGTCAGGCAACCACAAAGGAGGATGAATCCAGCTCTCAAAGACATAGTCAAAGAAGAACTGCAAAAACTGCTAGATGCAGGATTCATTTACCCTATGTCAAACAGTGAGTGGGTCTCTCCTTTAGTGTTAGTTCCCAAGAAAAATGGGAACTAGAGGATTTGTGTTGATTATAGGGAGTTGAAAAAAGCCACAAATAAGGATCATTTTCCCCTACCCTTCATTGACGAAGTGCTAGATGGTCTGGCAGGGAAGAAGTTCTCTCCTTTCTTAGATGGATTCAGTGGGTAGAACCAAATCCAAATCTACCTAGAAGACTAGGATAATACCACCTTCACCTATCCTTGTAGTGCTTTTGCCTATAGTGTCCTCCCTTTTGGCCTATTCAATGCTCCTACCACTTTCTAGAGAGAAGTCTTAAGTATTTTTGCTGAATTAGTACATGATGTTGTGGAAATCTATATGGATGCTTTTACACCATATGGCTGTGATTTGCGAGAGGTGTTGACTAACCTAGGAAAAGTATTACAAAAATGCACTGAAATGAGTATGTCTCTCAGTCCAGAGAAGTGTGAATTCTTAACGACTGAAGGGACTATGCTAGGTCATTCAATATCATAGCAAGGACTGCAGGTAGACCCAAACAAAATATCAATCATCCAAAGGGTCACACCTCCACAAAAGAAGAGAGATGTCAAAAGTTTCTTAGGATTGGCTAGATACTACTGAAGGTTCATAAAGGACTTCAGCAAGTTGGCCTCTCCTTTGTTTCGATTGTTGGCCAAAGATTCTAATTTTATATGGTCAAAGAGCTATCAAGAGGCCTTAGACATTCTAAAGGGTAAGTTAACTACTGCACCAATCCTTAGAGGCCCAAATTGGGCCCTCCCCTTTCATATTCATGCTAATGCCTCACACAAAGCCATAGGAGTAGACTTAGGTCAGGAAGAAGAGAAATTTCCCTATGCCATCTATTTTATCAATAAGAGCCTATCAAAGGTTGAGCTAAACTATAATGTGACTGAAAAGGAACTCCTGGCTATTGTGAATTCATTGAAAAATTTATGCATTACATTATAGGCTATCAAACATTTGTGAATACTAATTATGCTGCAGTCAAATGTTTAATGAAAAAATGAGATATGAATGCTAGAATCATAAGATGGTTTCTTCTATTACAATAGTTTGATCTAACTATTGCTGATAAGCCTTGCAAGTGAAATGTTGTTGTTGACTTTCTATCTAGAATGAATCTTCCTACAGGTGAAGAAGGAATGGTGGATGACAAGTTACTAGTTGAGCATTTGTATTCTATTTTAGTTCCCTCCCCATGTTTTGCTGATATAGCAAACTATCTGGTATCAGCATAGTTCCCACCAAACTTTCCCTCCAAAGAAAAGAGCAAGATCGTCAGAAAGAGTGTCCCCTTTACCTGGATTGAGGGAAATCTACTCAAACTTGGCCCAATCAAATCTTAATAAGATGTGTAATGGAAGAGGAAGTCTTTGACATCCTTCTGACCTGTCATGATGGGCCTTATGGAGGTCACTTTGCAGAAAAGAGGAAAACATTCAAAGTTTTGCAAGTAGGCTATTATTGGCCTACTCTTCATCAAGATGTGAAAAGAGTATATTAGTCAGTGTGATTGGTGCCAGAGGATGGGAAAGCGTACCGCGAGAGATAAAATGCCCCTACAACCTCAAGTGACTTTCAAGCCATTTGAAAAGTGGGGCATGGACTTCATTGGGCCTATCAAACCTCCTTCAAAGCAAAAACCAACACATCATTGTGTGCACTGATTATTTGACTAAGTGGGCTGAAACCAAGGCAATTAAGGATACAATAGAAGAGAAGGTGGTTGAGTTAGTAAGGGTGAATATATTCTACAAATTTGGGTACCCTAGAGTGTTAGTCACAGACCAAGGCAACGCGTTTACCTCCAGCATTATTGAAGAATTGCTCAGCCATCACAAAATCAAGCATAGGACCCCCACTCCTTATTATCCACAAGCTGATGGGTAAGTGGAGATGACCAATAGGGCACTGGAGAACATCTTAACCAAGGTAGTGAGTAGCACTAGGAAGGATTGGGAAGATAGAGTAGTTGAGGTCACCTAGGCCTATAATACAACATGGAAGACCACCACTGAATTGACACCCTATGAACTGGTCTATGGTAAAAGGGTTGTGTTGTCTATTGAATTTGAATATAACACATTGAGGATTGTAGCCCAACTAGATTTAGATCTCAGTCATGCAAAGAAAGAAAGGTTGTTACATTTGAATGGATTGGATGAATTCAGAATATAGGCTCTCCTACATACAGAGATAACAGCTTCAGAGGAAGATTTGGCATGACAAGCACATCAAGGAGAGGCAATTTCAAGAAGGAGACTGGGCATTTTTCTATGATTCTAGGTTTAAATACTTCAAGGGAAAGCTAACGAAAAGATGGCTCAGACATTATGTGGTGAAAATATTCCATGACAATGGTTCAATGCAAATCAGAGCTATTGATGAAGAAGCCATTCCATTGCTAGTTAATGGAAACAGATTGAAAATGCACAAGAGGCCTTTATCAAAACAAGAGTTCATTGACAGTATCAATAAGATAGTGATGATGGTAGAGAAAGTTCTAGCTCCTCCCTCATCAGGTCACAAAACAAGGAAAAAACAAAAGAATAAGGATTCAGGTGAAAACCTCCATGAGGTGCCTGAGTCCCATCTTTGGGTTGAAAACCTCATAAGGCGGCCCAAGGATGAGAAAAATGAAAAAGAGTAAGAAGATCCCTGGATGAAAACCTTCCTTGAGGCGCCCAGGGCAGATATCTAGGGTGAAAACCTCTCTGAGGCAACATATGCTTCTTCTTCTATTATAATATATATATATATATAATATATATATAATATATATATATAATATATATATATATATATATATATATATATATATATATATATAATATATAATAATAATAAAAGAAAAAAAAAACATAATTGTTATTTTGCATGTGGGTGAAAACGACAAGCAAGGAGCGAAGAGAAGATCCAGAGGGAACCCTGCCTCACATATATTTATCTCCTCCACTCCTTACCATGCATCCCTCCATCAATTCTATTGTTTTTCACTTCATTACTTCAATTTAGGTGAAGATGGAGTTTTTTAATAGAGTCACCTCAACCATTACCATCATCCCTGAATCCACATACACTCCTCCTCTCTCTGTCCATTCATTACAATATCCTCATAGCACCAACCAACAACATGATCAAGAAATTGTAAGGGAGACAACAAACATTGCCAAGTGGTAATCCAAGAGCTCCACAATAGTAGCAACATCAAATCCAAGAGCTTCACAGTAGCAGCAACATCATATCCAAGAGCTCCATAACAGTAGCAACAACATCAAATCTTCAGTCGCAGACACCTACAAAAGCTAATAAACCATCAGCAGACAATAGAGGAGGAAGAAGGCTGACCATCAGTAGCACCTTTGATCTTTGACAGCTGCAACATGGCATGAAGACCATAGGTAAGTATCCCACTCACTCACTCATATGCATCATTTGATCAAAAGTTGTAAAGTTTAAGAGGTAGTTGGTTTATAAGTGAAAAGGTGGCAAAAAGGAAATTCTTTAATAAGGCAAAAGAGAATGCAAGAGTCCATAGATACAATATCGTTATGGCAAGCATTCGAGAATGCTTGTAGAACTAAGATTTCGGGTAGAAACACCAATTCACCAAAGACTCAACATACCCTATTTCTTGATGCAATCACTCATAGACTCTAGCAACAAAGTAAAGGGAGGAAATTTTTAGTAGTTAGTTCACCATGGGCTGATGAGGATCCTCATTAAGGATGTCCTCGAAAACCTCAAGATCCCTATAAAATGGCCAGTCTTCAGAGACTTACCAGCAGAGGATGTGATCAAAACCCTCATCTATGATGTTAGTCGTTTTGTAATTGGGGAGGAGGTAAAACAAGAAGAATATATAGATCTAGATGGGATGAGATGAATAAAGAAGAAACTAATACAGAGGAACATGCCAAAACAAAAGGAGGATGATGCTGAAACAAAATAAGAAACTGATGGAGATGAGAAAGAGCAACAAAAGGAAGAAGATAAGAAAAACAGAGAGGACAAATATAGGAAAAGGAAAACCATCTAGCATGTATGGCCAACCTCTCCTTGGAGGCCATCCATTGTAGGATGCCAGCTAAATCCTATGTTTTTTCCTCAAACAACAATGGCTGCAAGTTTAGATTAAAACACCAACACAAAGGAGAACCATGCCATTTTAGGACTATAGATAGTTTATTGACCTTTCTAATCAAAGTGCACTAAATATTGGGTCCAAAATGGCTAAGTTTTACTTGCATAACATGGCCCTCACATATATGAATATTTGGGATCCTAATTCAGGGCTAGGAGATCTACAATTAATGGTTTTGGTATCATGGATGAACCATGAGAAGTCAAGGGCTGCAGAGACAAAAAGACTATTGGCTAGAGAGGAAAATGAACCTCTTTTCATGAGAGCTAAACAATCAAATCCCATGGCCCTAATCAGTGCCCATAATCTAATTGAAAATAATCCTCAGCTGATACTTAGATATCTTGCTGTCAAAGAGCAAGGAATTTCACATTTTGAGGATATGTTTAGGCCACTAAGAGATGATGATATACATGCTTGCTAATGGAGATGGAACACACTACCACACAACTTGAATATTAGAGAATATCACTCCCCTTAAAGGCTGAGAGAGGCACTCAACATGAAACCTATGTATAAGAAATAAATGCAAAGGTTGAAGGTCAATTGAATAGGCCTAAAACTCAATCCAACACTACTCCTCGGGATGATAGAGGGAAGAATAGAAGAGGAAGAAAACAGGCAGTGGGAAGAAGTAGAAAGGAAAGCAAACTTCTATAAAAAAGAAAAAGAGACCACAACAGAAGAATGGGATGTCAGAGAGGCTACGAGAGCCATGAAGGACATGGACATTAACTAAGTTGCTCAGAGGATGAGCAACACTTTCAGTAGGGGGGTGATGATGAGCCTCATTATTGAGTAATTATATGGGCCTTAATTTGCCTTAATTCACCTGCTAGATTAGTCAAACCAACTATTCTCACAACTTATTGCATAATTTTCATTATATTTTGTTTATGAAAGGAGTTAGAGTTTTATATTTGGTTGTGTGGTCTAATGTGCATGTAATTTAGGAATAAGGAATGAATGCAAGGAACTATGGCAAATACCTTGGGTAAAACTAGAATGGGACACGGGAGAGTAACTATAGGAGGTAAATCCTCCTCATTTACTAGCCCTCCATTTAGATATTCCACCATCAGCTCAGAGTGCACACATCCATCACTTTGAACACTAGAACATAGTCGAGCATGTGAGAATGATAGAAAACAATTTATCTTAAGTTGGGAGCCAAGCCTACCTAATGGGAAGGAAGTCATTAGAGACTTCAAATGTATAAAGAGAGAGTCTTAGGACCTCATTAGTGTTGGGTTGTGTTATACTCTTCCCACGACTAGCCCATGTAGTTAATCGGGGGGTTACAAGGAGGGCGAAGCCCCCCCTTCATTGTGCCGATTGCGTAGCGGCGGCAGTGATAGGGAGTTTGAGGGTTGTAGGTAACCCCACTCTATGGGGTCTGGGGCAACGCCCTGGAAAATTTTGGTTTTCGACGGTATGTTAGGTTGGGCGGACCTACCTATGGTTTTGTGCATGATTTTTGCACATGGTTTTGGACGCGATGGTCTTTTGTCCATGGTTTTGGACGTGATGGTTTTTGGTCCACGGTTTTGGACGCGATGGTTTTTGGTCCATGGTATTGGATGCTTCGACATGTATAAATATGTGCTATAACATTGAAAGGAACATAATGAAAAATCAAGCTTGTAGTCTCGGTTTTGGGATCCAGGGAAAAATATCTGTGTATATGTGTTTTATGTGTTATTCTCTCACATTATTTATTTTCTGTGTTTTAGAATTCATATGCAGGTAATTTCTGTATGGGGTTAAAACCTACAATTAGGATTCAGACTTCTATTGTAAAACTCTATTTTATTTCTGAGTTGCAAAGACTTGTGACAGTTTGCTCTATAATCCATGGTTTTTCCTAATAAGAATGAGTTCTATTTAAGCCAGCTTTGAGTTAACTCCAAGGGCTGAAGCTCTTGGGTTAGGGCCCGACCCAAGAAACCAAAGCTCCTCTTCATTGTTCACATCTCGTAGCATAAGAGTTATGTTCTGTTTATTTGGTTAAGTAGTTTCATGGTTTTTTGATTCATTTGCTTAAGTATTTTTCTCATTCTATTCATTTGTTTGAATAGATTCCTATTTCTTCTCATTTTCTTCAGTAGCTGCATTACCTTTAATTTTCCTTGCATTTGTGTTTTTTAATTCACATGTTGGTTAGAGGAAATGATTACTATCAGATTGTGTGCAGGTGTCTCGGCCTCATCTCCTCCCTTTGGGACCATGAATTGAGGAAGAGACCCTTCAACAGCCCGAAAAATATAGGTCTTTGGTTTTCGCATGGGTCGTAGAGTTCACCTTTTAAAGTGGTTGTTTATTCACCTACACTGGTTCTCTCTGTTATTTTCATTTGAAATCTCCTCCACCACGTTCCTCATCCATAGATTCATCATTGTCTGATCACCAACAAACCTTCACAATCACTGTCTGATTCACTATTTTCTCCAACTGCTGCCTCGTGTGGTGACCATCACTCACTTTATGAACTTTAAGTTCCCTCCATCGATCTTCCTAGCCTGATCCGATGGCCATCACATCAAATCTACACCTTTAGTTTCTTTAAACCCCCATCATCGATCTACCTTGTCTGATCCAACAGTTGTCGCTTCACCCAATCACCAACTAGCTTGGTTAATCTCCAATGTTGAGCAACCCTGCCTGATCCAATGGCTATCATGTGATATCACGTGGATTTCTATTTGATCGTTACCCACCCAAGGGGAGGAAATGAGATTTGTTTCTCTGTGCTACGTGTCACCTAGTTAGGCTACTCGCACGAAATTTTAGAAAACCACTTACAACTTTGAGGGTGCGCGATAAATAGCTTACTGCCCTCTAAACCCACTTTGTCATTTCCACACATTTCGTTTGCCTACAATATAATATCCATCATCCATCTATTGATTAATCCTATCTTCCATCTCTTAACTTAGCCTCCACGATATAATCTCAACCCTCCATCTTCGGTTAACCCTGTTTGTTCATATATCTACGTAACCTCCTGCGATCCAATCTTCTCCATTCACTTGCCTTTCACCTAACTGATCCAATGGTTCTAATGCATTGTTTCTCCCCCACATCCTCCTTCCACTGATTTTGACCTCTGATTGCTTTTTCCGCTCGAAACCCAATTTAGCCTAAGTTTCTTTATTACACCTTAGTTTAGTTTTGATTCTCTTTACTTTTGCAACTTAGATAATTAGCATTAGGTTAGTGTTGATTTAGTAATTATTCTTAACATAGTTTTGTAATTGTTTAGTTAGGTTATCGTGTAAGTTTAGCTTTTCATGTTGTTTTCTTCATTACTGCAGTAGAGTAGCTCTCTCTTAGAATAAGATTCCTGCCCTTCCATCAAAGAATTAAGTTTCTTCTAACTCTATATAAGTTTAGCTTGAAACCCCTAGGGTCTATTGCCAGACAAATAGTGACAATGGGCAGGACCTTCACTTCTACTTGTGCATATAGCACTGTCACCTCCAAGTGTGTACGAACCCTGGGCTGATAAGTACAACTGGTAGCCCTCGGCGTTGCGACATTATTGTTGCAATACCTAAGCTCATGAGAAGACTTGGCCATTTTCATCATGGAACTTTGAAGATCATGTAGTAGATAACCACAAGCCTCCCCAAAGAATCACTTGAGCAACATGATGTATGCAAAGCATGTACTTTATGGAAGTATACAAAATCCACATTCCATGATCGGGACAACAAAGCACATGCAATGCTTGAAAGGATCCACTTTGATGTTTGTGTACTTTTCTTGAGAACCTTCAATACTAGGCACAAATATTTTGTCAGGAGAGATAATGGAGGTGAGTATGTTTTGAATGAATTTCATTTTTGTTTTGCAAAAGAAGGTATTTGACAAGAGTTAATAGCACCCCAAAACTCATAGCAGAATGGGGTGGCTGAGAGAAAGAACTATAACATTGTGGGAGTGGTGAGGGTAATGTTGCATGATCAAAACCTGCCTCTACATTTGTGGGTCGAGGAATGCAATACAACAGTCTATCTGCAGAACCGAAGTCCTCACTGGATTCTTGCCATTATTACACTGGAGAAGGACTTGTCAAGGAGAAAGCCTAATGTGTCACACATTAGGATTTTTGGAGCCTTTGTTTACTAGAATGCCTCCAAAGAATCAAGAAAGAAGATAGAGTTAGTAGCAGTATTGGAGGTATTTGTGGGTTACACAGAAGCTCCCCACAACTACCATGTATATTTGTGATCCCTCAGAATGATAGTTGTGCGAAGGGATGTAAAAGTTGATGAAGATAAAGCGATGTAGTGGTTCCTTGAGAGGGAGCTTCAAATCCTACCAGAAGAGGATATTTTAGCTTCAAAGAAGGAGCCTCGGGAGCTTATGGAGTATCCACAAATTGAGCAAAGAGTGGAGATATCCACTCAAGTAGAACCATCCAGAGAAGGAAGGAAAAGGACCAGGGAAGATTAGAGACTTGTGTAGGATGCAAGGGAGAATGTGGGTGCTCCAAATCAGCGTAGCTAGATAAGGTCACTAGATCGGTAGACTAGCTACATGGCCTTAATGATTGAGTTTGTAGATACTGAGCCATCCTTTTTTGAAGAAGTAGTAGAGAAACATATATGGGTTGATGCAATGTTGGAGGAATATGAATCCATTAAAAAGAACAGTGTTTGGGAAGTGGTCCTAAGCCCAATTGAAAAATCCATTTTGGGTTCGAGATGGATGTTCAAAGTAAATTACGCTGTATATGAAAGGATAGAAAATTAAAAGGATATATTTGTAGCCAAGGGGTACTCTCAAGTGGATGGGATTGACTATGAGGATACCTTTGCTCCTATAACAAGGTATTGATCCATTAGATCAATTCTTGCTCTAGTTGTAGAAATGGGGTGGAAGATCCACCACATGGATGCAAAAACAAAGTTCCTCAATGCATTTATTGAGTATAAGGTGTATATTGAGAAACAAGGAGGCTTCGAGACTTTTGATCGATAGTCTCATGTGTGTAGACTCTAGCGAGTGTTGTACATTGTTAAGAAAGCACCCTGTGCTTGGTACACTAGGATTGATAGCTATCTCATTGGTTTGGGCTTCACCAAATTGAAGTGGAGGAATATCTCTATCATATTTTCGTAGAGGGTAATTTTTTTATTATTGTCTTATATTTTGATGACTTGATTTTAACTAGTGATGAGTAGCTAATCGGATCTTACAAGGAGGACCTTGCAAGAGAGCTTGAAATTAAATATATGGGTCTCATGCACTACTTTCTCGAATTGGATGTATGGGAAGATGATGGGAAACAATTTTTCTCTCAAGGGAAAGTATTCCAAGGATATACTTCAAAGTTTCCCCATGGAAAGTTGGAAACACATTGAGACACCTCTAGTGACCAACTGGAGAAAAGTGGATGTCACATCAGGTGAGGAAGTGGATGCTAATTTTTATCGATAGTTGGTGGTTTCACTAATGTATATTGTGAACACACGACCGGTTATGTTGTATAGTCAACCAACTAACCCAAGATGTGGTTAGGCCAACCAAATTATTTTGTAAAGAAACTAAGGGTGTTTTGTGGTACCTCAGAGGCACTACTCATTTTGGACTATGGTAGAGACGAACAAAGGGAGTGAAGCTATGTGGCTTCAAAGATGCAGATTGGGTGGGGAGCCCATCAAACCAAAAGAGTACATCAGATGGAATTTTTAGTGTTGTGTCTACAACGGTTTCTTGGTAGAATGGGAAGTAAATATATATGACACCCAGCTCAGCAGAACCAAAATACATGGCTCCCACTCAAGAAACATGTGAGGTGATCTGGATGAGAAATATACTTGTTTGAATGTTTGGTCAGATGAAGGATCCAAATCTGATCTACTATGATAATTAAAGTTACATAAAGCTCTCTAAAAATCCTATTTTTCATGATAGATCCAAGTATATAGATATTTGGTATCACCATTTATGGGACTTTATGCAGAGCCAGATAATGTTGTTGCAGTTCATTCCAATAGAGGAACAATATGCCGACATTTCAACAAAGGCATTGTCAAGAGATAAGGTTGAGTTCCAATGGTGTAGGATATGGGTGTTTGATAATCCCTTTCTTGTTGAGAGGGAGTGTTGAGAAATGCAACAATGAATTCTCAATTTGATTTTGCCTTGATCAAATAAAGAAAATTCAAATTTCCACATCAATAGACAATGTAGATGATGTTAGCTTGCATAACATGTATTGTGTCACCTATTTTACTTAGTAAATTTGAGTTGGAGGAGTTAGAGTTCAATTCTACATGTGTGATTGCTAATTTGTGCCAATCAAAGTAACTTATCTCAAGTTGTTGTTAGTTATACTAGTTCCAATTGTTGAAGGAACTAGTGGAGGGTCAAGTTGTGAAGTTGGACTTTATTCAAACCCAGTGATCATTAAGTTAACTAATCAATCAGCCCAAAATAGCTAGTGATTGTAGAGAATTCGAGTTACCTATTTGAGGTGGAGATTCCAACATAGTGTAATATCATTCCTAGACTAGTCATGAGTGTACAGGTGTTGCATGTAGTCACATGATCAACCTAAGTAATTACATAATTCAATTTGAGGAATTTATGAAATAATAGGGGCATAGTTCCTCAAAGAAAAACGCAAGGAAATCAGAGCTCAATCCAAGGGAAATTTTGACTAAGTCTAGGTTACAGACCTTCAATGAGCAAAGAGATAGGTTGTGCACTTGTATGTTGTACTCAATTGAGAAAATCAATTGCAAGACATCTCTATTCATTTCATTAATGCAAGCAATCATTGGGGTTCTCAATAGATTTCTTTCCCCAGATAAAAATACTTGTTGCATGTGTTTTATTTCCTCTTTCATGTCTAAGATTTTTGTTCTAAATTGTGAATTAATGTCCACAAAGCACTAGAGTAGGTTTGTAACTTGTGATTTGGATTAAAACTTCATGTGAAGTTGCAAATATACAACCTAATTTCGACACTAACGAGGTATCGTACACACCAAACAGAGATCATATGACAAAATTATGACCCTGGGAATTTGGTTGCCAAACTAATTCTAACGGGGCCCACAAAATCTTGGTGTTCAATATCCTTAGGTTAGGCTTTTAGATATTTAGGGTTTCCATTTGTTTATAAATAATGAAAAGGCCCTTAAGCCTCATTGTGACATATTTTAGAGGCAAGTAGTCATCACGTCTCTTCTATAGATAAGGTACCATCACCTGAGCTAATTTATTTCCATTCTTTATATAATCATATTTCAGTTCTCTGATGTTAGTGAAATTTTATTTTATTTCTGATGCATCTTTGTTTTAATGTTTATGTCTTGGTTTTGTTGTGTTCCTGCATAAGTATGGATCATTGGTATCATAATGGTATACTCTTTCTCTATTTTTCTTTTCATGTCCCCAACAAGGTCAAGGGATAAGGAGTTAGGGATTGAGTTGGTTAAACCTTTACAAGACCATCCTCGCAAACCCCGATGACCTCCCATGGTGAAAGAAAATAAAGACCGGGGAGCAAGAGATCATTTTAAAGTATTTCTCAAGGAAGCCCTCGAGTGACAAAGGAATGCGATGATAGACACATTTTACCAGATCCTTCAGCAACTACTCACAGGTGATACATATTCATTCCACCACCACTCTAGAGGCACCACTCACTTTAAGGTAGAAGTAAAATTTGGCATTCCCATATTTGAAGGCTAGATAAATGCAAATGTTGTAGATAGATAATTCAATATATTGGAAGGATATTTTTCAGTTCATGACTTTTCCAATCAAGAATATATTACTTTTGTACTCCTCAAAGCCACACCCCATGTGAAGGACTAGTTGGAAACATACTGTGAATAGAAGGATGAGAGAGAAGCCTCATTATTTACAGCCTCACTGACTTGGAATTCTTTCTGAGATTCCATCAACGAAAAATATTATCCTGTTGGGAGCTATGAAGATAAACACATAACTTGGACCAAGTTCCGTCAAGGAAGGGGCCAAGATGCGCTAGAGTTCACAAACATTTTTCATACCCTTCGCATGAAGTTGGGCAATAAGGATTCCGAGGGGAATTTGGTACTGAAGTACCGTGACTGTCTACACAAGTACATTGAGGACGGGATGGGGTTCCTGGACATCTCCTCACTTGGAATCACCTTTCGATACACTTTCAATTTCGAGTAGAAATTTAAATAGAAGAAGTGATACTTTTGATATTTGAATTGGAAGCAAGGGAAAGATGCCCCCAAACTACATAACAAAGGACAAAGCTAAGGTGGGGTGACCCAAGACAACCCATCGAAGCTACAAGCAAATATGAACACCACAAAGACAAAGAAGGACATAGGAAATTGATCTGGAATTATGTAGTAATGCAATAGAATATAGATATAAACATAAACATCAATATGCAACATAAATAAACCCTCATTTCATTAATATCAAAGAACTCAAATATGGTTGCATATAGAATGTAAATAAACTAGCTTGAGGGATGGTAGCTTATCTATGAGAAGAGTTGTGGTGGCTACATGCCTTTGAACTATTTTAAAATGAGGTTAAAATGCCTATTTATTATTGAGAAATAATGAAAATCCCTAAACATAAAAAAGCCTAACCTTAGGAGATGAAGCACTAAAACTTTGGGACCCGTTAGGTTAAATTGGTACCTCAACTTCCGAGGGTTGTAAGTTTGGCATACGATCTTCGTTTGATGTGCACAATACCTTGTTAGAAATATATATTTTAGAAATACAAATTTGAGTTACAAACATCAATCAAAGCATCACATTTTCCCATTTTCTAAAAAAAAATAGTTTAGGGCCTTAAAATTGCTCTTGAAGTTCAGGACCCAAAAAACTGGCAAAAATAGTAAACTTTGCTACAATTAAGGAAACTAAAAAAACAAAAGAAGCAAAGGTGGGGGTCTAAGTGGAAAGGGAAAGTTTCAACCATAATCCACTTGGATCGTTCCTCCCCCCTTAGGAAGAAATGGTCCCTGTTACACAGTAATTTGTCACCGTTGGTCACCGTCCCTATTACCCTTGTTTTCATACATTGGGGGACACATTTATGGACTTGTGACCAGTGACATAACCTAAGAACACTTGCATTATGTTCCCCTGAGTATGTACTTCATGTTCCCTGAAGACACCTTTCGCAAATTATCCCTAAAAAGTGCCCTTTTTCCATTGGCGCTGGTACACAGTGTCTTACCCGCGCTAATGACTCAGATCCTCAAAAAGGGGCGTGCCCATTGGCGCTCTGTCCTAGAGCAACACCCGCGCCACCTAAATTTGGTAATGATTTTTGACCAATGCGCACCCACATGGTTTTTCCTCTCTTGTCATGAAGTTCTTTGAGGGAAAAATCCACAGGGCAGAGGTCGAGAGTCATCATGACAACTAATGACAACCATCCTCACTAGCTTTTTTCAGGATAATGCCAATCCGCAATGGGTGTCCTGGTACAATGTATCTTCCTCCCTTCTCCATCTATAAATGACTATCCTCATGCATTAAACAAGCTAGTTTTGCTAGAGTCTTTGTGAGTGCTAAAGTAATGCTAGAGTGATAGTGAGAATTGTGAAGCATAGGGAGGTTATGCTGCCGGAATTCTGAGAGAGAGGAGGTCACTTTGCAAGGCGTATTTAGCTGCTTGCCCAGTCAGAGGAGGTTCAACGTCAGAACCTTGGTTGTAATCTTTCTCTATTTTTACTCATTAATAGACAACTATCATTATGGTTCCACTCATGTGTCTTTATAATGGTGATTGAGTTATATCTTTTCTGACTGATATATAATTGCATATATTGGATTTTATGCTTGTATTTGTATTGTTCTTTGCATGTGCAAGTGTCCGTTCACGAGGATCGTGGGGATTGTGACCAGCCGGAGCAAAGGAACGGGAGCGACGATTCTTCTACAACTATTAGCATTGGAATCCAGGTAGACCATCATTATCGATCTCTGATTTGTGCAATTAGGAACCTGCGTGTTAGCGTTGTGTGATTGTTGCTAGACCCGTGTTGGGCTAGTGGGATCGCCTCTGTCCGCAGAGGGGATTTACCAGTTCAACAATTTGGTGACTCCACTGGGGAGAAGCTTGTTGTTTGATTTTGTTGTTTGATTTGTAAACTTTAGATGGAGCCTGAAGCACGGCTAGATAGCCTTCGAAACACTATTGCTTTGCAGTAGTGAAGTAGATCAAAGCCACTTCAGTCAATCGCCGGTTTGGTTTACGAATTGAACAATTTCGACTTTGTCTTGCATGTTAATTTTTCTCTTGTTTACTGGCTTGAATAGCTTTCTGGGTTGAATTTCTTGCTGTTTCTTGCTTGCTGGCCTTTCTAGATACTGTAAACCAAGCTTTGGACTACCTGTTTTGTTTTTTTACCTGGCAAACTTGGTTAGCGTGGTTTTTCTTCTGATAGTCACGCCAGTTGGTGCCTGTTGCTAACTGACAACCCGCGCCAATCCCTTAATAGCGGGAGTTGCAGTCTGACAGTCGCGCCAGACTTGTTAACTTTTTCAGTTAGCTTGTTTGTCACCCTTCTGAGCTTGGATTTGTATCTCTTTGCATCTTTTAGAGCTTCTGGAAGTTTGTTGGACCTTTATGTGACTGGTTGTTCTTTTTATACTTCAGTTGTTTGCTTTTTTCCTATCGATTTTATATTTTAGCACTAGTGGCTTTGCATGTCGAGCCTTCTATGGGATTTATGGTTTGATGATCCAGTCAGTTTTTTGATTGTTTTCCACACTCCTCTGGTAGTTGTACAAGTTTTGCATTCTATGCTGCAAGTAACTCACTTTTAGCTTGTTTACTTCTTGCTTGACTTCATTTGAACTTATATTACATGGTTCATTGAAAGTCTTGGTGTTTTCTTTGCTTTGGTAGGTCATTTTTTATGTTTCAAAATTGGTTCTAGATTCCTTTGAGTGAATTATCTGTTGAGTGCATATCTCTTGAGATCTGTTGAGTGCATCATACTATTCTAAAAGAAAAGAAAAACAAAAGATTTTTTGCTTTTTATTAATTAGCATTTCTTGTTAATTGTTGCTTTTAAAAAGGAAAAAGAAAAAGATTTTCATTTCTTGTTATTAGCTGCATTAGGATCTTTGTGATCGTTTTGTTTGTATAAAATCTCAACTCTCCTGTAGATAGAGTTCATTCAATGAAACGATACAATTTTCGCATATAGTTTGCATTTAGGAAATTTCAAGAGACCACATACGGTAGGACCGAAAACTGAAACATAATTAAAGATAAACCATAAAATGAATTGAATGAACCTAACAACACATTGGAACATAATGCACATATTCTAGAGGTCTAGGTTAGAGACGTGTTCCGACGTCTTTAAACCTGGTAGTTTGTCGTTGAGTGGTTGGGTGATTCCCCCACGGTGAAACGGTAAGTGCCAGTACGGATTGTGCTCCCACGTACCGTCGCGAATATATTGGGAGACCCCTATAGGCTTGCAACCTTTG
>APFE030287556.1:150809-169253 GCA_000404065.3 Pinus taeda | reverse complement strand
CTACAATTCATTGTCGACAGTGGCAGCCAAAAGAACCTTATTTCAGCAGAGGTCGTGAAGCGGTTGGGCCTACCGACTACACCACACCCACAGCCATACAGTATCGGGTGGCTTCATGAAGGACGAGATCTCAAAGTTCGCCAGCAGTGCCGCCTTCCCTACAGCATCAAACCATTCATAGACGAGGTATTGTGTGATGTTACACCTCTGGATGCTTGCGATGTATTATTAGGCCAACCATACTACTGGGGGCGACATGCTGTGTATGAGTCAAGGCCTCATGCTGTCATTATTTCTTTGAGTAACTCATTATAGAGAATACCAGAGATAGCCCCACCTACTACCACATCTTTGATCACTGCTAAGAAAGGCAGCAAGCTCATATCACAGACCAGGAAATTCATCTGTATGGTTCACTCCCAAAGAAAGGGGAAGATCGTTGCTACATCCATGACCCCCGAAAAGGGTTCCTCCACGCAGTAGCAGCAGCAAAGGGATACAGTCATGAGAGAACACAGGAACAACTTCTCCTCACGCACAGGGGTACCACACAAGTTTCAGGTGGGCAACAAAGTCTGGTTGCATCAACAGAAAGAACGCCTTACCAGAACCCATCAGAGGCTCAGACCATTCCGACAAGGTCCTTACAGCAGTACCAAGGCTATGGGGAACGATGCTTCGGAGCACATCATTCCTCCATTCATTCGCCTGCACCAACTATTCAATGTGGACCGCCGTCGACCATGCTTCCCACCATTACTGGACACATCAGAGATTGCAGGACAAGTTCAGCAGATGGAGGAACTCAACGCAATGGGGACCATTGCTTCCTAAGGGGGGAGGAATGATCCAGGTGGATGTTGGTGGCCACCCACCTATCCCATTTGGCCCCCCACAATTGTCTCTTTCAGCATTTTCAGTTTCCTTAATTGTAGCACAACTTACTATTTTTAGCAGTTTTTCGGGTCCTGAACTTCCGGAGCCGTTTTGAGGCCCTAAACGACGTTTTTTGGGGATCCAGGGGCAACACGAGTCCATGGAACATGGACCGTGTTGCCGTTCCCACAGTGGTAGTTCTCGGATAGATCTTTCTAACGAGCTATCATACGCGTCAAACGGAGATCGTATGCCAAAGTTACGACCCCGGGAATTGATGTACCAATTTACCCAAAACGGGGCCCACAATTTGGCGTTTCATCTTCTAGGGGTTAGGTTTTGGAATGTGAAGGGTTTTCCATTGTTTCTCAACAATAAATAGGCCTTCGAGCCTCATTGTAACACAGTTCGGAACAGTTCAGAGGCCTGTAGTCACCACATCCCTTCTCAGAGATAAGCTACCATCACCCTAGCTGGTTTATTTCCATTTCTGGTTGTAAGCATATTTCAGTATTTTCCATTAATGAAATGAAGTATTATTTCCACTGCATATTTATGTATATGGTTATCTCTGTATTTTGTTGCATTCCTATTTAAATCCGGATCATGGGTGAGGTGAACATTTCCCTATACTCCTCCATGACCTTGTCCATCTATTGTTTCCATGCAGCGAAGCCTTGTATGGAGGCTATGAATGTGGCCACACTCTTATTCTTTCCTTGAGGGCGAATCATAAGGAAGACAAATTTCTCAGCCTAGGAAATGATCTTACTACATTTTTTCAAAGAGATCAAAGAGATCACAGTAAGTGGTGCTACCTTTGGTATACTGTATAATGTATTTCCAAATTTAATAGTTACAGTGCAAGGCCTAGACTCATACACAACATGATGCTTCCACAAGAATGGTTGGCCCAATAATACATCACAAACTTCAAGAGGAGAAACATCACACAATACCTCATTTTTGAAGTGGTTGATGTTGTAGGGAAGGTGGCATTATTGGCTAACACGAAAATATATTCCTTGGTGAAGCCATCCGTTGGTGTATCGATGCGGGTGTCGTGTGGTTGGTGGTACTAACAACTACATGACCTTTGATGAAATTAGGTTCTTTTGGCTCCCAATATTGACAATTAATTGCAATGGAGAACTTTTCACCCACATCTATGAGTGGAAGACACACTCCCCCTCCTCGGGATTTTTAGGCTCAATCTGTTGGACTTTGATGGAGGCAAAGGTGGCACTCAGATTTGTGTCAATAATCTTCTTCACATTGTCATTCCCCTTGTTGGATTATTACTCATATTGAGAATGCTCATCTAACTCTGAAGCCTTAATCTCAGCCACTAGTGATTGCTTGGATCAACACTCACTTGTGTTGTGAGTGGGGATCTTATGGAATTTACACCATTTTCCTTTGTCCTTCTTGGTTTTTGTGCCATTTTTCTTTACTTGTGGCTTCAAAAAGTTTTGCTGGGTCACCTTGACATGACTTTGCACTTCATTCTATAGTTTGGGGGTTCCTTCCCCTTCATTCAGATATATAAATCCAAAGTCTCATTTCTTCTATTTAAATTTCTGCTCAATATTGACAACATATCAATAGGCAGTGCTAAGCGAGGAAATGTCTTGGAACTCCATCTCATCTTGGATGTACTTGTGTAGATAGTTGTGGTACTTGGGTACCAGATGCCGCTGAAAATACTTGATACCCAAATTCGTACGAATAGTATGAAAAATATTTGTGAACTATGGCACATCTTGGTCCCCTCCCTACCAAAGTGTGGTCCACTTTATGTGTTTATCTTCATAAATCCTGATGGGGCAATACTGCTCCTTGATGGCATCTTGGAAATCATTCCACATGGGATTGACTAAAAATAGTGAGGGTTCCCCCTCGTCCATGTTCTCATAGTAGGTTTCCCACTAGTCCTTGATGTGGGGGTCAGCTTTGAGGAGTGCAAAAGTAATACTTTCCCTAGTGGAAAAATTATGAACCAAAAAATATCCTTTTAACATATTTAACCATTTACCTACAACATTTGCATATATGTAGCCTTCAAATATGAGGATGTCAAAGTTGACATGTACTTTAAAGGAAGTCGCACCTCTAGAGTGGCTGTTGGATGAATATGTGTTGCTTATGGGTAGCCGCCGAAGGATCTAGGCAAACTTGTTCATCATCATGTTCCTTTTTCATTCAAGGGTTTCTTTGAGTAATACTTTGAAAGGATATCCTACTCTTTCATTCTTATTTATTCTCCATGGGAGGTTATGAGATTTTGTGAGGTTGGTCTTGTAAAGGTTCAACCAGTTCGAGTCTTAACCACTTATACCCTGACCTTGTTGGGGACATGTAAATAAAAACAGAGAAAGAGAAGAATGCTATGATACCATTGATCCATAATTATGCTCGAACACGACAAAATACATATATAAACATAAAAATAGCGATGCAACAGAAATAAAACCTCATTTCGTTAATATCAAAGAACTAAAATATGTTTACATACAAAATGGAAATAAACTATCTTGGGAAATGGTAGCCTATCTATGAGAAGACATGTGGCATGTACATGCCTCTGAATTGTGTTACAATGAGGCTCAAAGGCCTATTTATTATTGAGAAACAACGGAAACTGTAAACATCCAAAAACCTAACCCTAGTAGGTGAAGCGCCAAAACTATGGGCCTCATTGGGGTAAATTGGTACATCAACTTCCGAGGGTCGTAACTTTGGCATACAATATTCATTTGACATGCATGATACCTCCTTAGAAATATCTATTTGAGAACGACAGATTTTGACTACAAACGTCAAATAAGGAGCCATATTTTCCCATTTAAAAAACTATCATTTAGGGCCTCGAAAAGGCTTCAGAAATTCAAGACCCGAAAAAATACAAAAAACTAGTAAATTATGCTATCATTAAGGAAAATGAAAGGAACAATGGTGGGGGTCCAAGTGGAATAGGTGGTTGGGCACCAGTATCCACCTGGATAAAAATTGGTGTGATTTACATAAGAGCCCCACTCACAACATAAGTGAACGTCAAGGCAAGTAGTCATTGGTGGCCGAGTTGAAGGTTTCCAAATCAAATGCATGTTCTGACTCTGAGTTAGAGCTCGACAAAGGGAATAACAAAGGGAAGCAACTTATTTATGCAGAGCCCAGTGCTAACATTTCTACCACCAAGATCTAGAATATTGAGATTGAAGATATAGAGGAGGGGGAGCATCTCTTCCACTCGCAGATTTGGGTGAAGGGTTATCTGCTACAGTTCATCGTTGACAATGGGAGCCAAAATAACCTCATTTTAGTAGAGGCTATAAATAATTTTGGCCTATTGACCAGACCACACCCCCAACTATACACTATTGTGTGGCTTCACAAAGGATGAAAATTTTGCGCCATCCAATAGTGTTGCCTTCCCTATAGCATCAAGCCCTTCACAAATGAGGTACTGTGTGATGTTTCTCTTCTTGAAGTTTGTGATGTATTATTAGGCCAACAATACTTGTGGAAGCATCATGCTGTGTATGAGTCTAGGATTCACACTATTATTATTACTTTGGGTAATAATTTATACAGGATACTCGAGGTAGCACTGCCTACCGCAATTTATTTGATCTCTATGAAGCAATGTAGTAAGATTTGCTAAACCTTTGTCTTCATGATGATTCACCCTAAGGGAAAAATAAGATTTTAGCAACATACGTGGCTTCCAGAAAAGGATCCTCTGCATGACAACAACATATGGAAAAGGTCATGGAGGAGTACAAGGACATTTTCACCTCACCCACATGGTTACCCATACACTATCAAGTCAAGCACTCCATTGATCTGATCCAATGGAATACGCTATCAAACAAATTGATCTATCAATGCTCTATTCTAGAGAATGATGAAATCAAGAGGAAACTTGAGGAGATGTTGTAAAAAGGGCACATCACGCAAAGTTCATCCCCTTGGGTGAAACTGATCATATTCGTATAGAAGAAGGATAGGGCCTGAAGACTTTTCTACTGATTAGCGGGTGTTGAATAAGATCACTATTTGGAATAGGCATCCAATCCCATATATTTATGACCTTCTGGACCAGCTCAAGGAGGCTAAATATTTCAGTAATATTAACATGAAGTACAATTATCATCGGGTGCCAATCGAACCCTTTGATATGTGGAAGACATCCTTCAAATCCAAGGAGGGCATTTTTGAATGGTTTCTCATGCCTTTCAGGTTGAGGAATGCCCCTGCAACTATCATGAGGTTGATGGGTGACAGCTTGCGGGCCCTTCACCAACTCATTCACTGTAGTGTATTCGGATAACATATTGATCTTCAACCAGATTTAGGAGAGCACCTTCACCATATTCGACAGGTCCTCCAAACCCTGCAGAAACACAATTTGTGTGCTAATTTGGAGAAATGCACCTTTCGTATGACCTGGGTTAAATATCATTGATACTCCATTAATGATTAGGGTGTGGATGTGGACCCAACGAAGATACAAGTTATTCAGGATTTTCTAGCCACAACCACTCTAACAGAGCTCCACAACTTTCTGGTTCTTCCCAATTTCTATCGCAGGTTCTTGTTAGGTTTCTCTCATATCACATGTCCTTTGAGTCAAGTCACCAAGGGTGGAGAAAAAGAAAAGCTCTTTTGGTGTAAATCCCAATAGAATTATTTTTTCAAGTTGAAGCATTACCTCTTCTCAGCACCATTTCTTACATTACCAAACTTGTAGAAACCATTTTATATTGATGTAAATGCCTCTAACTATGTTATTGGTGTAGCTCTTTCCCAGCAGGGGCATCCAATGGCATATCACATTGACACACTTTCAGACATGCTCCAAAAATATCCCACCCATGAAAGGGAGATGTATTCCATTGTACAGGCCTATTGATAATGGAAGCATTCCATTCTAGGGAAGAAATTGTCATCCACACAGACCACCAACACCTACAATTCCTACGGAAATAAGGAAAGCTACAAAATAATCACCATCAGAAATGGTCCACATACTTCAAACAATTCCATTTGAGAATTAGGTATAAGAAGGGAAGCACCAATAATGTTGTGCACTGTCTCACCGGACCACTGGTCATGGTGCTAACCACTGTGCGTGACTCTTATGGATGCAAGACTTCATAATGACCACGTCTTTACAAGAGTGACCATGAATTCAGCACCACAAACCATATGATCCTAGAGGGTAAGAAGGTTCCATAACTTCACCTCCAAGACGTGCTATTGTGCCACCTGGGATGACTCTGTTTGCCTTCAAGTGAGTGTATCAATATGATTTGTGAGGCACACTAAATTTGAGTTGCTGGACATTTTGGGGTAGAAGAGACAGTGGTAGTACTGCAAAAGTATTTTTATTTTCCAAACCTTCGACATGATGCTAGGAAGTAAACCTTATCTTCCACTTCATGTGTCATTAAAAAATAAAAAATAAAAAATAAAGGCATGTATACTCCTCTGCCTACTCCTGGTTGGCCCTCAGAATCCATCTGCATGGATTACATGTCGGTCCTTCCTTCTACCAAGCATGGAAATAATTGTGCTTTTGTGTTCATCGACAGATTCTCTAAGATGGCCATTCTGGCGGCCTGCAAGAAGACTATCTCAGTAGAAACCACTACCAAACTCTTCTTTGAATTAGTATGGGCACACTTTGGGATCCCACAGTCCATTATCTCAGATCGGGACAACTGGTTCCTAAGTGGATTTTTGTTAAGCCTTTGGTCATTGATGGATACCAAGATCACTAAGTCCACAAACTTTCACCCCCAAAATGATGGCCAAACAAAGGTCATCAATAGGATGATCATTCACATCGTGCACATGTACAACTCAAAGCACCCACGCACATGGGATGAGAACCTCCTATATGTCCAACACAACTAGAATAGGACTCTCCATATCTCAAGTGGTCATAACCCCTTTTAGGTGGGACTCAAATTCTAGCTACTATGTCCCATTGATGTTTCCGTACCATTTGTAGCTACTTAGCCAGATTTGGCTCATGTCTAGTCCAAAACTGATAGGGCTAACAACTTCATTGAGCTCATTTAGCACACTCGACAATAGGTCTATCGTGTATTGGAAATATCAAATTCAAATTACAAGTAGTGACACGAACAACATTTGGTGCCACACAAGTTCTAGGTGGGTGATAAAGTTTGGTTACAGTTACATAAGGAGTGCCTCAATGAGCCCCACTGCAAGATTCACCTGCTCGAATATGGGCCTTAGACCATCACAAAGTTTGTAGGGCATAATGCTTTAAATATTATCATTCCATCATTCCTTAGCCTACACCCAATATTTAATGTGGACCAAGCTTGGCCATACTCTCCCCCATTGTCTGACACATTTGACATTGCTGAGTAGTTGAAACTAACAGATATCAACCCAAGTTATATTGAATAGGCTATTACTGATAGGATCATGGACACACATATCAAGAAAACTCACTATCATAGGATCCAACTTTATTAAATTGTCAAAGCAAGCCAACTCTTTCACCATGGTAAGTGGTTCACCAGGGACCAAGTTCAACAGAAGTTCCCTCACCTCATTAATGCTCTACATGGAATGGGGGCCATTTATTCCAAAGGAAAAAGAGTTTATCCAGGTAGATATTGGTGGCCACCTTCCTATTTCTCCTAGACCTACAGTTGGTTTCATCATTTTCCTTGATTATAGCAACATTTGCTATTTTTAGTAGTTTTTCGGGTCCTCAACATCCAAAGTTGTTTTAACCCCCTAAACGATATTGTTTTGAGGTCTCCCATAGGTCCACAACAATAGGAAAGGAATAGCCACAAATTCTATTGTATGAGTAGAAATATTTATAATAATGTAGCATACATGCCAAACAAAGATCATATGACCAAGTTACCCCTAGGAAGTTGGCTGCCCAATTAACACTAATGGTGCCCACAAGCTCTTGGTGTTTGATCTCTTAGGGCTAGGTTTCTGGTTGTTTAGAGTTTCCATTTTTTGTTTAGTAATAAAAAGGTCCTTGAGCCTCATTATAACATAGTTCAGAGGCATGTAGCCGCCACATTTCTTCTCAGAGATAAGCTACCATGACCCAAGCTAGTTTGTTTCCATTTTGCATGTAAGCATATTTCAGTTCTCTGATGTTAATGAAATGAAGGTTTATTTTTGTTGCATCTCTATGCTTATATTTATATCTATGTTCTCATGCACTCCTCCATAGGTTTGGATTCTTTTCATACTAAGTTAATGAACTTTTTTGTTGCTTAGCTATGTCTATTCTTGAATGATGGTGTTATGTTTTAATATTTTTTGCTTACTATGTGGACTAGTCTGCAGGTACACAATAAGTCTTTCCCTTTATCCCCGGGTCCCTCTTTAGGATAGTATTATTACATTACTGGCCGAGGGCTTGTTTCTCTCTCCAGCCATGTAAGTCTCCTTCTTACACCTTACATTGGGAGTCCCACAAAGCTCAAATTCTTTATTACCTAAAGAGGTGTTGTGTTATCTTATGTCTGATTGTAACCAACACAGCCATATGACTAGATGGGACTCCTACACCAAATAGTGTGAAATATAATTGGGACTTCACATCGGGGAGATACCCTTACAATGTCAGCAGAATCTAGCATCATCAAAGGAAGGAAGTATGGGTTCTTAAAAAACATATAGGTAGAATGATTGACAACTCCCTTCACAACAGCTGAAAATCACAGTCTATATTTGCATGCTAACAATTAATTCCATGAATTCCCAAGATGCTCATTGATCTCATTTTCATAATAAATCCAGGGTTGATAAGGTGTAGGATAATATAAATTAAATGACTTAGGCTTATGATAAAATAATATTATTTGATCATAACAGCCTCTCCCCCCCAATCTTGATCCCCCTTTCTTTCTACTCCTATGGAACCATAACACCCCATATCCTTCATCCTTCATTGTCTAAATCCTATGATGTATTATTATCACTATTCAATTTATATTTATATATTACATCATTCTCTACTTAACCATTCATTGTGTACATGTATGTACATACTAATTTAGGGACCAAAACCAGGGGTGTTACATTTGCAAGGTTTTATGTTGGAACCTTTCACTCCAAGATTTAGGTAGTTGTCATAATGGAATTTCTTGAGGATACTCACCACTATGCAACCAAATATAATATTATCATTTTCCAATATCTTTTGTGTATGAACATGTAAGCATTTACTAACACCATAAATTGACAATATACAAATACATGGTTACGTTGATACAAATAGTACCAATAGTCATAGAAAAATTAATGCATTAATAACACAAGTAATCGCACGAATATACACAATCATTTTATAGTGGGAAACAACCAATCACTAGTTCACACTAATGTCTATTTTCTACAAACATGTGATAACTAATTAAAATCATAAAATTAATGATGATACTACAATCAAAACTAGATTTTTCTTACAAATATCATCATCATGGAAACATATTCATAGACATGTGCATAAATGAAATATTCAATCACGCCACCATACATAATCATTTTACAATGGAAAATCAAAATCACAATCAACTTCAACTTTTATTCTCTTTAAATTCAAGTGTAGTTATTCCATGGTACATAACCATTTCGTTCATCAAATGGCTCTTGGTCATTACATATGATCCCATTATAAAACATTGATAAGGCATAAAATGTAGTATCAATGTTATTTTTTTCTCTTCAAATTTAAGTGTTCATATTCCATGGTCCACAATCATTTCATTCATTAACATTGTTCCTAGTCATTATAAACCATCATGCTCAAAGACATAAGACATGGGCATTCAATTACTTTTTCTCTCCTCCTTAAGAAAAGTTTCTTGTGCTCTAGACAAGCTCCATGTTAACCCTAAACACCATAATTAAGCTCTAGATACTAGGTTATTACATTTCTATTGTTATATTGTTATGCAGTCTAGGACATTTCATTATACTCTTTCATTATAATTGTACCCTTTTTCTTTTTCATATATCATCTTGTATTTTTTTATTATTAGAAAAATAGGTTCAACCGTCTCAATCAATTGATATTAATTTATTTCTTATAATTGTTAAGGTGCATGGTTCATAACATTTTGTATCATAATTATGATACTAAGGATTTTTCTTCCTTTAATCAAGACTTCATGGAGTTTTCATTGTATTTTTTCTTTAAGAACCTTAAGATGGTGAATTTAATTGGAGAGTGAGGAGAATTATCAAAGTACCTATGATAAAAATTTAAATTTGTTATTATCTATGCTTTCAAAGATATACCCTATGAAAGTTAGGGTTTGTTACTATTCTTGAATTCAATTCCAAATAGTGAAACAATTTGATATGCACCAAGTGATAGGCTTACAAAAGGTAATATTACATCATTTTTTTTAGAACAAGATCAATTAGTATGGTGTCAATGGATTTGTAAAAGGAAATAGGATTTTAATATATATTGGGGCATTTTTATAGAGGAACTGATAGCAAATTATGGAGATATTAGGAGAAATACATTATTTAGTCAATTGGTAAATATTTGGAAAAGAGTTCCAAATTATAGAACATATTCAACAATTCCAAAAGCCGAGTCTCATGGTGAAGAACATTTTAGAGGATAATTGTGATACTTGTTGTGGGAAATTTAATGGAAATAACCGAACATGAGGGGTGTCTCTTTGAACCTAAATACCTAGACCATGCTCTTAGTCTAGCAAATAAAATTGGAAGTGAAATATGGCTAATGGAAGATTTGTCACTAACAATTATAGAGAGAATTGTGCTCCCTCTCTTAACCTAACCCAATTGAAAAGGTTGATACCTTAGCAAAAGAATCAAAGAATAACAAAAGGACTATGTTTCAATTGTGAAATGAAGTAGATTAAGGTGCATAAATGTGATCAGAATAAATTATTGTATGTTGACTATGAAGAGGAAGAAGATTAGGAAATGGAATTGTGACAAAAATTAGAGCTAAAAGAGACTACTCCAGCAATCTATTGTCACACAATGGTAAAAAATAGTACTTGAGAAACCCTCAAGATAGAAAGATATATCAAAATAAAAAGGTAATAGTGTTTATCGATTATAGTAGTGCCAATATCTTCATCAATTACAAATTGGAAAACCTTCTTAATTGCTTTGTATTTCGAGAGCCAAAATTTCAAGTAATGATTGCATATAAAGGTACAATAAATTTTTGAAGGAAGTGCTATAGTATTAAGCTAAATTTTGAGGGGGTATTTAATAGATAATCCCGTGATTTCAATCAAAATGGGTGGTGCCAATGTTGTATTAAGCAGCCAATTGTTACAATAATTGGTTATAATGGTCCTTAACTTTTGAAATATTTGCATGAGATTTTTCTCAATGGGTGAGGAAACTAAGCTTAAAGTTATCTAGGGAAAATGATCTAAAGTGATAATATCTAATAAAAGGACAAAAGTACTCAAAAAGGGATGCCATGGTGTAATTGCACAATTATCCTTATTAGGTGTTTAAATATATATATCATCTACTCCGCTGAATCTGTAAAAACTTATCAACAATCATTCTTAGGTAATTCCAAAGGTTCCTAAGAGTCTTCCATCTTCTCAAGACCATAACCATGTATTCATTTGAAACCTAGACATGCACCACCTAACATTAGGCCTTACAGGTATCCATTTACATTAAAGACTGGAATAACTAACATTAGGCCTTACATGTATCCATATACATTGAAGAGTGAAATTGAGAGCCTGATTCAAGAAATGTTAGAGGACAACATCATTTAGCTAAGACAAGCTGCTTTCTCCTCACCAATTATGATGGTTATAGAAAAGTATTTCTCATGGTGCATGTGTCCAAACAAATTAACACCAAGGAATCATGACCGCTACAAGTTATTGCAAAGTATTGGGAGTATGGATTACAATTTTGAGTTGCCTCCATCTTCACATGTACATATAGTCTTCCATGTTTCATACTTAAAGAAATAATTGGTGACAAGATCCAAACCCTAGTTGTTTTATTAGACATTAGTGAAGGAATAATCATACTAGAACTAGAAATAATGCTTGAAACACAAATTGAGCAGCTGAGCAATTGAGAAATTACCAAGTACCTCATCAAATGGAAGAATCTAATAGTGAGGAGGCAACACACAATGATGAGTTATTCATGTGAAAGCATCCATAATTAGTTAAGTGTTGAGGAAAACATTTGTTTGAAGTGGAGGGGCATGGTAAAACTTAGAGGAGCTCAATTTTAGCCCTAAAACCCCTTATAAAGCCCTAGATGTTGAGTTATTACATATTTATTATAATATTGTTATGTAGACCAAAACCTTTAATCATGCCCTTTCATCATGCCCTTTCACTATAATTGTACCCTTTGTCTCGTATATATAAACCAAGGAGACCTAGTCATAGGATCATGATGTTTTTCATTTTATTTTATAATTGTAAAAAGAGACTCCACCCTTAAAGTGGATTGCATTCATTAAATTTCTAAAATTTTTAAAGTGCATGGTTCATAGAATTTTTTTCTCTTTCTCTATTCCAGGCCAAAGGCCATGAAAATTCAATGAAGGCCTCAAAGGCATACAATTTACCCTATATTTTCTTCAACTTTTTTACAAGAACTTTCCTCTCCTTCACTCTCTAATCTACCCCCTTGCTAACAATGCTTCATTCATCATTTAGGATTTATGGGTTTCTTAAACTCAGAAATATCAATGTTGAATGTATAAATTTCATCCTTAGCTCTAAGTTTGGCACATGGCTATTTGTGATTGCCAATCTCATCTTCATGAATTATTCAACCATATATAACTTTCTCAATTTCCATCCTCCTTGGGATTGATTTCTCTATTTTTTGAATGATGTTG
Organism: Pinus taeda; assembly: GCA_000404065.3. Classification (NCBI taxonomy): domain Eukaryota; kingdom Viridiplantae; phylum Streptophyta; class Pinopsida; order Pinales; family Pinaceae; genus Pinus; species Pinus taeda. The sequence goes on along the minus strand of APFE030287556.1, from coordinate 156,472 downwards.
TTGCATCAAAATCCCTAGGTGACTGAAAAGAACATTACCATGAGATGCATGAACACCATCTTCAACTTCTAAACTTTTAATAGGATTATTCATTCAATAAGATGCCTTCATTGTTTGTCTTTGATGTGCCTTTTTTCTTCTTCATATTATACAACTCTATCTCACTCTCTTGCAAATTCACATCATCTTAACAACACTATCCAACAACTCAAAGTCATAATGCCTTCACATACAACTCTACCCAAAACTTTATTTTATAATGAAGTTGCTGCCACAAAATTCTACCTAGGGTTTCTCTTCCATTAGAGCTTCTTTACACAACTATAGCCAATATTATTCGCACATATTGGAGTTGTCCTGAACTTATATCCAACCTACTCAAATTATTTTCATCATACACATGTTTGAATACAATGATATAATTTATGGTGCAACCCTAAACTTATCCAACATCTACCAAGTCATACTGCCAGGGATATTGATTCGTTCTTCACAACTCTACCAAGAAGTGACTTGTGATAAAGTGGTCTCTTTTGCTCGTTTCAAAATTTCTTCCTAATAATCTCACCCTTTGCTGGATCCATATATTGTTGAGTTAAAATTGATAATGTATAGTATAGGCATCAAAGGAGAAAATATTCATCCTAGAATGGAAGTGTAAAAAAAACTCACTAAGCTCTTACATGAATGTTGATTTTTCAGAGAGGAATGTGAAAAGGCAAATTACTAGTCTCACATCAATGGGTTGACTGGTGGCCACAAATGAGTTGTAACCACTCCATGCCAATGCATTATATATTCACTCTAAGCCCAACTTGCTTTAGATGTGGGTAACTAATACATAATCTACTTATCCGGTCATGTAAACAATGTTTCCTATACAGACTAGGATTTACTGGGATCCCTGTATTTCAGAAGTTGTTGAACCAGCAAATAGAAAAAGGACATTGTTGCAGTAACTAAAACCAAAAGGACATTGTTGATCCAAGAAATTGGGATCGGCGGGATCCAATAAATCTTTCTGGAGAAAGTGGTTAAGGAAGAGATGTTTAATGTTGTGCAGGGACTATAAATTGATATAGTATTGGTCCCACCAAACCACCAGAAATTGAGACTTTTGCAACCAATATTTAAACAAAGATAAATAACATTAAGTGCAATAAGTATTAATTTATGTCCAAAATTTCCAAAAACATTAACTGGGCCCACAATTGTCCATAAATAATATCTGAATACTTAAGAGTGCAAACCATATTGACCCAACTAGAAAATAGATAAAACAATAAATTCTTCTAGAATGGTCTATTCCAGAAGTACAAAGTAGTAGTCACTTCAACCCCCACTCATCATAATTGAATCTTTGTATCCCAAATAAATATCCATACCTACACATAATGAAAGTGAATGTATGTCATCCATAATTGCTATGTTGTTAACCATTTAAACCCACTATGTTCAATAAATGACACCCAACCCAGTAACATTTAAACCCACTTTGTTCAATAAATGACACCCAACCCATTATATTTCTCATTAAAATAAATCAAAGCACATGCATCAACAAATAACAATGTCCCAACCATTGGATCACATCAAACTAAATCTAGATCACACATTCAAAATGAAGCCATTGCAATCCATGCCCGTTGTTGGGTTATGTTATATTCTTTACACGACTAGCCCACGTAGTTAATCGGGGGATTAGAGGGGGGGAAGAGCCCCCCCTTCATTGCACTGATTGCATAGCAGGAGGGTTACAGGGGGTTTGAGGGGTGCAGGTAACCCCCTTCTAGTAGCGCTCTGGAAACTTTTGTGCATATTTTTCACACATGGTTTTGGACGTGATGGTTTTCGGTCCATGGTTTGCGACACGATGGGATTCAATCCATGGTATTCGATGCTTTGGCATGTATAAATATGTATTGTAACATTGAAAGGAACATAAGAAAAATCAAGCTGGTAGTCCCGGTTTTGGGATCCAGGGGAAATCTCTGTGTATATGTGTTTTATGTGTTATGCTCTGGCATTGTTTATTTTCTGTGTTTTAGAATTCGTATGCAAGTAATTTCTGTATAGGGTTAAAACCTACATTTGGTATCAGAGTTATTTTGGCTTCAAGGGGATGCCTTTGTTGCTGAGGGGTTTCACTCGGGCTTGTGGTAGACCCTGTTCAGTCGGAGATCTGCAAGATCGATTCTAGTGGTGAAATAAGATGGCAAGAAGTGGAAAGATAGAGATCGAGAAATTTAATGGTTAGAGTTTTGAATTATGGAAACTCAAGATGAAGCATCTGTTGGTGGATAAATATCAGTGGATTGCGATAGATTCGGGTACTAAACGAATGAGAGTGTCTGGTGAAGAATGGAGGAAGTTGGATTGGAAGGCAAAGAGCAGAATATGATTGTGTGTCTCAGATTCAGTATTGCTGAATGTATCAGGGCAAGCTACAGTGAAGGACTTATGGGACAAGTTATGGACTTTATACCAATCTATGTCTCTAGTGAATAAACTGTTCCCACAAAAAAAGTTGTATAACCTAAGGATGAAAGATGGAGACCCAGTGTTAGAGCATCTGAACACATTCAATACTGTGGTAAGCCAGTTATTATATGTTGATATTAAAATTTCATATGAAGATAATTGCATTAGTTTGTTGTGTTCTCTACCAGATTCATGGGATATTCTGGTTATTGCAATAGGCAGCAATACAACTACCTTGTAATTTGATGAAATAGCCTCATCCTTCCTGACGGAGGAGATGAGATGGAAAAATATGTAGAGCCAAAATGGTGATGCCTTGTCTATACGAGGACGGTCCCGGAATAGAAACAAAAATAAGTCATTGAGTGGGAGATCTAAATCTAGAGGGAGATATAAATCTCCAGGAAAGCCTATAAAGGTGGTGTGCTGGAAATACGGAAAGGGAGGGCACTACAAGAGGGACTGTAAATCTAAAGCTCCTGATAAAGGGAATGGATCTGATGATGCTCCTTCTGTAGAAGCGAAAACCACCTTAGATGAAGGTGGGGATGTGTACTTGCCTTCTTCAAGCACACACATAGATCATGAGGCATGGTTGATTGACTCAGGTGCATCCTTTCACTTCACTACCGATAGACAGTGGTTCTGTGAGTACGAGAAATATGATGGTGGTGATGTCTTCTTAAGAGATGACAAGAAGGCTAGAATCATTGGTCGTGGAAAAGTAAAGTTGAAGTTGCAAGGTGGTAGAGTAAGAACACTTCTGGGTGTTCTGCATATTCCTACATTAGCCAAAAATCTGATTTCTGGAAGCATGATGGATGATGCAGGTGTAAAAATAGTGTTCGAGAAGGATCCCTGCAAGATGGATTGGGGGGCAATGGTATTGATGTGGGGCATTCTGATTGGAATTATATACAAGTTCCAAGGTAGCATTGCTGTTTATGGGTGCAATAGTTATGTGGTTCCTGAACGTGGAGCAGAAAATCTAGTGGTCTTTGGAGAGAAGACGATGTTGTGGCATCAAAGGCTTGGACATATTGGAGAGAAGGCCCTTCGAATACTTCATGGTAAAGTTATTGTAGAAGGTATGAGTAATAGCTCTCTAGATTTTGATTTCTGCGAAAATTGTGTATATGGGAAGAAGAATCGGATGAGTTTCCCCTCTGGTGGCAAGAGAGCGAAACATAAATTAGAACTTGTGCATAGTGATGTGTTTGAACTTGTGAAGGTTCCATCGCTGGGTAAGTTTGTGTACTATGTATCATTTATAGATGACTTCTCAAGGAATACATGGATATATTTCCTTAGGAAGAAATCTGAAGACTTTGATAGGTATAAAGAATTTAAGGCTTTGGTGGAAAACTAGGCAGAGAAGAAGATAGAGGTGTTGATGACAGATAACAATGAAGAGTTTTGCAGTAAGGAATTTGAAGAATTCTATAAGAAATGTGGTATAACACGACATAACACTACTCCATACACGCTTGCGCAAAATGGAGTTGCAGAAAGAATGAAGAAGGCATTGATGGAAAGGGCAAGAATCATGCTTAGTGGTGCCAAGTTACCATAGGAATTCTGGGCAGAGGTGGTGGTGATAGCATGAGATAAAATATGCATTGAATTGAAAAGAAAGAGATGTAGCTCTCTGGTGTGGCCTGCACCTAGAGACTACACTCACAAAACTTGAGAGATTTCTCTCGTTCACTCTATTACATTCAATCAAAAGATTACATCATTAAATACAATACTAGGAAATAGGAAGTTGCACCCAAACCCCATAACTATAGGAACTAATCCTAAACTAGGGATAAATTTACAACAATGTAACCATTTTCTCCATTAATATCAAAATAATATTAATTATTCTCAACTCCCCCCCTTAATGGAGAAAGGGTTCTCCTGAACTCCTAGCATCTTTCTAAACAATTCAAATTTCACTCGTGCAAGAGGCTTTGTAAAAATATCAGCCACATTGTCACAAGTTTTACAATATTCAACAACAATTTCATTTGACTGTATTTTTTCTCTAACAAAATGGAACTGAGTGTCTATATGCTTGGTGTTTTTGTGAAATACTGGATTGTATGCTAATTTGATGGTGCTCTGGTTGTCGCTTTTGATAGAATTGGGTTGTTTCTGTTCTTTTCTTGCATCTTTGAGAAGTCTCCTCAACCAGATGGCTTCACATGTTGCTGCACACAATGCTTGATACTCAGCTTCACATGACGACAAAGCTACAGTACTCTATTTCTTGCTGCTCCATGCTATGACCCCGGAACCTATGTTGAATGCATAACCTGTGATGGACCTCCGATCATCCAAGTTACCTACCCAGTCTGAGTCTGAAAAAACTGCTAGAGTAACATTAGATACATCAGTGTATAAAATACCAAAATGAACAGTACCACAAAGATACCTCAACACGCTTTTTGCTGCTGTCCAGTGACTTTCAAGCGGTTTCGACATGAATTGGCTCAACACACTAACTGAGTATGCCAAGTCAGGTCTGGTTGTTATAAGATATATCAGGCTGCCAACCAGCTGTCTGTACATTGTGGCATCAACCTCCTTAGTGCCATCATCACTGCTCAGTTTCAAATTCTGCTGCAAAGGTGTTGCTGCTAATCTACACCGATCCATCCCAAACTTTTCTAACAAATTTCTAGAATACTTCCCTTGGGTAAGAAAATTTCGCCCAGTATCTCTGAATACTTTTAGTCCCAGACAATAGTGAAGGCTTCCGAGATCCTTCATTTCAAAAACTTGTGCCATAAGCCTTTTGATTCCTTTGATTAAATCAAATGCATTTCCTGTTATAATCATGTCGTCCACATACAAAGAAATCAAAATAATCTGCCCCTGATTATTGTACTTGGTATACAAATTTGGGTCATTTAAACTTCTATGGAAACCATACTCTATAAAGAAAGAATCAACTTTTTCATACCAAGACCTAGGTGCTTGCTTTAATCCATATAAATCCTTTTTCAATCTGCAAACAAGATGTTCCTGCCCCTGCTTTACATATCCTTCTGGCTATACTAAGTAAATTTATTCTTTTAAATCACCATTTAAAAATGCATATTTGACATCAAGCTGGTGTAATTCCCAATTATATTTAGTAGCTAAAGCAATAAGCATTCTGATTGTATTTAGCTTTGCTACAGGTGCAAAAGTAT
>APFE030287556.1:133536-148902 GCA_000404065.3 Pinus taeda | reverse complement strand
CAGACTCCCTTTCATCCATCCTCATCGAAAATAGCTTGCTTTTCAGAGCCAAAACTCTGTTTGTATTCTGGGTCTCATAGAGATTTTTTATTTTTGGTCCAGATCTCCACGGACGATTTACAATCTCTGATGTGTGCAGTGACATTGTCTTTGACAAACATCTTCAGCAGGACTTTGGCCTTGTTTTCTCGTTTTTCCCAGTCTTCCTTCTGTGTGGTTGCGGTCGGCTTCTGCTCGTCGCCTGTCACTATAGCCCATGCATTCGCACCTTCAAGCAGAGTCTGGATCTTGAACTTATAGTTCGTGAAGTTAGACCCGTTGAGTTTACCAGACTCGTTAAGGTAAGATTCCATCGTATTACTCATTGTGAATCTTCCTAACAACAAAAAACAATACCTGTCAGATCGATTTGTCACCTTTGCTACCGATCTGCAGTGTCTGGCACTCCCGCTCCAATGAGCAAATTCGGTGTTTCCAACACAGCCGAAACAATGATCTGATCACAGTTGATCTGATCCACCTCTCCCAGATTGATCTGCCACTTCGCCGATCCTTCTCTCCTTGCAGATCACCAAACGAAGTCGAGGTTTCCCGCAGATCTCCTCTGGCGCTTTCCCGATCTGTCTCTCCCGGACTGATCTGCAACTCGGCCGATCTGCTCCGTTTGCAAACTGCCAAACGAAGTTCACGCTATTCAGGGATCTCCTTGGCACTACCCCGAGCGAAAAATCTGCGCTAATTAAAAATCGATTAGAGTAATTTAATTGGCACGTTTTTCCCGGTAAAATCCGCGCTTAGCGCGTTTTATCCCTCAAATTCCGCGCTCTAGCGCAATTTATCCTTCAAAATTCATGCTCTAGCGCGATTTATCCCTCAAAATCCACGCTAATCCCTCTTCTGGCGCGACTGTCAGCGCAAAATCCATGCTAATCGGCCTTTCTGCGCAGAAAAAAAAATTTCCGAGTCCGAGCTAGGTGTTCTGCAATCCACCTGCTCAATCGAGCACAGAGCTCTCATGTACACACAGCCACACAGGCACTTCAAGCCACACAGGCAATTCCACCACACAGGCAAGCTAGCTTCTACAGGCACTTCAGCTTGACAGGTGACAAAAGATCAGGCTCACTCAATCTGAGCTCTGATACCAAGATAAAATATGCATTGAATTGAAAAGAAAGAGATGTAGCTCTCAGGTGTGGCCTGCACCTGGAGACTACACTCACAAAACTTGAGAGATTTCTCTCATTCACTCTATTACATTCAATCAAAAGATTACATCATTAAATACAATACTAGGAAATAAGAAGTTGCACCCAAACCCCATAACTATAGGAACTAATCCTAAACTAGGGAGAAAGTTACAACAATGTAACCATTTTCTCCATTAATATCAAAAGAATATTAATTATTCTCAACTGCATGTTACCTAGTCAATACATCATCTTCATCAGCGTTGGAGGATAAGACTCCACAAGAGGTATGGACTAGTGAGAAACCCTCTATTTCACATCTAAAAGTATTTCAATGCTCTGCATATGTACATGTTCCAAAGGAGAAAAGAACCAAGTTGGATAGTAAATCTGAAAAGTGCATATTTATTGGGTATAAGGATGGTTTAAAGGGTTATAAGCTTTGGAACCCAGTAACAAGGAAGGTTGTCTACAGCTAAGATGTGGTGTTGAAAGAGGTAAAAGATGTTATTAAACATGAAGTCCAACAAAAGGAACCTAAGAAGATAGAGTTTGAGCTTAAGGAGGAAGAATCAGAATCTACAACAGAGGAGAAATCAAAAGATGAAGAGTGACAAACTCTAGGTGTGAGAGGTTCAATTTGAGAAAGAAGGAAGCCAAAAAGGTATAGTCCATCTACTTTCTATTCAAATTTTGTTTTATCTATTATTGAGAATGATCCCAGAACTGTGAACGAAGCAGTAGATTCAAAGGATGGAAAACTCTAGAAAGAGGCCATGGTTGATGAAATGGCTTCTTTTCACAAAAATGAGGCTTGGGATTTGGTGGAGTTGTCAGCTGGAAGGAAACCCATCAAAAACAAATGGGTGTTCAAGAAGAAGACACATGCAGAAGGGAAGGTCGAGAAATACAAAGCTCGTTTGGTAGAAAAAGGTTATTTCTAGGTGTCGGGAATTGATTTTGGTGATATTTTATTTCTTGTTGCCAAGGGAACTTCTATTAGATTACTTTTATTTGTTGCTGCTACTTTTGATTTTGAGGTATAATAGATGGATGTGAAGATATCATTTCTTCATCGGGATCTAGAAGATGAAATCTACATGAACCAACCTGAAGGGTTTACAGTGAAGGGTAAGAAAGAACTGGTATGCAAGTTAAAGAAGTCTCTGTATGGGTTAAAACAGTCACCAAGGATGTGGTATCAGAAATTTGATACATTTATACAGGGACTTGGCTTCACCAGAAGTGAAGAAGATCACTGTGTGTATTTTAAATTAATTGGTGACCATGTTATTTATCTTGTCTTCTACGTGGATGATATGTTTCTCATTGGAAATGACAAAGAAATTATCCAGGATTTGAAGACCCAATTGTCCTCCAAATTCGACATGAAAGATATTGGTGTTGCAAACTATATTTTGGGCATGGAAATTAAAAGAGATCGGCAAAGAGGAAGCTCTGGTTAAACCAGATGAAGTATGTCGATACAGTACTATAGAGGCTTAATATGCAGGATAGTACACCAGTCAAGGTTCCTGTTACTGTAGGTGTGAAGTTATCTGTTGAACAATGCACCAAGGCACAAGAAAAGGAAGATGACATGTCCCATGTTCCATATGCAAGTGCAGTGGGTAGCTTGATGTATGCAATGGTCTGTACTAGACTAGACATTGCACATGTAGTGGGAGTATTATGCAAGTTTATGTCAAAACCAGGGAAGGAGCATTGGACAACAGTGAAGCGAGTTTTTCAGGTATTTGCATGGCACTAGTGATTATGGTTTGTGTACCAAGGAAAACTAGGATTGGATAGAGTGTTGGATATTCATGGCTTTGTTGATGCAGACTCGGCTAGAGATCTGGATCAGAGATGATCTACACGTGGGTATGTGTTTAACCTCTTTGGAGGTGCAGTCATTTGGGTGAGTAAGAAACAATCTGTAGTGGCACTATCAATTACAGAGGCATAATACATGGCAGCCACTCATGCAAGCAAGGAAGCAGTTTAGGTGCAGAGATTACGTTCAAGTATGGGGTTAGTACAAGGAGCTATAAGGATAGACTGTGACAACCAAAGTGCAATTTTCTTGGCAAAGAACCCTGCGTATCATTCAAAGACAAAGCACATTGATGTTCAGTATCACTTTGTGAAGGATATGATAGAAGACAAAAAGGTGTTTTTCGTAAAGGTGGACACTTTGAAGAATACTGCAGATGGATTGACAAAATTTGTGAGCTCTGAGAAGTTCTCTTGGTGTAGAGAAATAATGGACATTGCAGGGCTGAATAAATGACTAAGGTGTCTTGTGGCCCCCTTTGGAAAGAAAGCAACAAGTGGGATAATGTTGGGTTGTGTTATATTCTTTCCACAACTAGCTCACATAGTTAACCAGTAGGTTAGAGGGGGGGGCGAAGACCCCCCTTTGTTGCACCGATTGATAGCGGGGGTTGGGGGGTCACAAGGGGTTGGACGCGATGGTTTCCAGTCCATGGTATTGGATGCTTCAACATGTATAAATATGTATTGTAACATTGAAAGGAACATAATGAAAAATCAAGCTGGTATTCCCGGTTTTGGGATCCAGGGGAAAATCTCTGTGTATATGTGTTTTATGTATTATGCTCTCACATTGTTTATTTTTTGTGTTTTAGAATTCATATGCAGTTAATTTCCATACAGGGTTAAAACCTACACCCATCCTTACCACCAATTAAATTCAAGCACTAAAAACAATAAAATAATTTCAACCACTATTGAAGTTGCATGTTATTATTTCAAACTATTCAGAAACCTTGAAGACAAAAAAATCACAGAACAATTGCCAGTATATGCAGGTTAGTTATATCAATTACAACACATTTTTCTTACAGTTCTATTTTCATTTCTCAGAGTTCTTACAGTTTGAGTTCTTACAGTTTCAATTTCATGAAAATCAACACACAGCTTGGGGTATTCTCTCTTAGGTCCATAATGATTATTTTAAGGGATGGATAAAGACTAACAATATAGAAAGCTAATGGGACAATATTAATAGTATCAAGTTGGTAAATTAAAAAAAAAAAACTGGTAGATGAGATAAATTAATGAAGAAAACAACTCTAGTCAATACATGAAGAGAAATAGGGTGTTGCTTGGTGCCTTTAGCACATCAAGAATCTTATGTTTAAATACAGAAGCAATGTGCAACAACAAAAAGTTGATTGAAAATAGAGGAATGTGTTGAATGGGGATTTGGACAAAGAAAGCCTGAAGAACCACATAGGGAACATAACACATTGAAGGGATTAAGACAAGATGGCATTGTGAGAAGGATTGATGTAAGGATTCAAAGAAAATGCAAGAAAATGTAAGAAGTATGCCTGCAAAATATTCACCCACATTGACGTGAAGATGGAACTGCAATTCATGTACATGGATTTCAACTTAGCCCACCTTTGAAGTAAAGATATTCCACAAGATAAATTGTTGTAGATACATCCATATAGAGCTTGTTTTTCCTGTTTTAAAGTTTTCCTATTTTAAACCTTTAATTTCATTGAGAGTTTGGACCCATTACCCAGGTAAAGGCTTCTCATTCATATCTGAACAATTTATATATCCTATCCACAATGAACAAACAAACCTAGAGACAAAGTTTCAAATACATTTATATCTCTACTAAATGTAAAATATGTGTTTATAGGATACCACTCAAAATATCAAAGTACATAACATAAATGAGGTTAGAAATGCCATGCATCTCTATGAAATTAACATTCAAAATTTAGCATTCGAATTAACACACCAGACTAGATTGTTCTGAGTTCTCTCTTAGGTCCATAATGCTTATGTTAAAGGATAGATAAATATTAAAGACTAGCACTATAGGAAGCTAATTGGACTATATTAATAGTTTAAAGGCAGTAGATAAGAAGAAAGAGCTGGTAGATGAGAACCATTAATAAAGGGAAGAACTCTAGTCAGTAGATGAAGAGAAACACGGTGTTGCCTGATGCCTTGAGCACATCAAGAATCTCGTGTTTAAATTACATAAGAGACATGCAACAGTAAAAAGCTGACTGAAAAAAGAGGAACATGTTAAATGGGGATTTGGACAAAGAAACCCTAAAGAACCACATAGGTAACATAACATATTGAAGGGATTAAGACAAAATGAAAGTCTGACAAATAATGATCATAGGGATTCAAACAAAACGCAACAAAATCTAAGTATGTTGACAAAATATTCACTGACATCAATGTGAAGATTGGACTAAGAGTTATCATCATTCATGGAGTCAATGTAAGCACAAAAATGTACATGCAATATCCATTAAGAAACTATGAGCATGTGGTTCACCTCATGTACATATAGGGAGGAGGTTGAAAATCACCAGAACTTGAAAAGCTTCCAACTTTTAATGGTAGCACCTTAGGTATCGCAGTATAAGTTTCATTTCTTGGACATTTCTCTAGTGACATGAAGGCTAAAATAACAACTTATCATAAGAAAAAATGCAAAACTATGTAGGAACATGATGATCAACTCAATTGAAATCTGTTTACCCATCATTTATCAAGGCAATTTCTTTCTGAGAATCATTTTTAACAAAAGCTTAATGAAATTTTATAAGAAGAAACAAAAACTATGGCCCAATTGGAAGATAAGCATAGATTTATTGTCCTTGTGTTGGCTGTAAAATATTGTCCTTGTGTTGGGTGTAAAATAGATTAGAAGCTTCAGATGAGTTGCTTAATTAGTGGTCAACTACTGCAATACAACTTTGGGTGTCGAAACCAAAAACATTATATGAGGCCACCAATAAACATCATCAAGACTAATGATAGCATACACAAGACCTGTAAAATAAAGTGAAGAAAAAGTTGAAAGGATAAAAGGAAAAGAGGGTTTAGATCATTCTTGAAATATGATTAGAAAGTAAACAAAACAATGTAAAAGGAAGAAAATAACATAAACACATGAATAAGAAGTAGTGGAAGGGCCCTATTGGAAGGTTGTTGTGCACAAGAGGAAACCTATCATAATGAAGGACCACAAAGAAGGCACAACCAACCTCAAACTACTGCAAATGTGGCAAAAGTAACATGTGGCAAGGAATATTTTTGGAGAATTGAAGAAAATAAAACATAGAACCAACAAAGTTGACGCTTAGTAAAATCATTGACCAATCACTTTCTATAGCCCAGAACGACCTGCTATCGATAGCTCTCTTTATTATTATGCTAAAGTCTAAATGTGTTCTTAAAGAATAAAAGGATGACCAACATTGAAAAGAATAAATGACAACAGGATCTGAGGCTAGTTATCCATGTAATGAATATTTGTCAACTAGATTGAATGGGTTGAAAACATGTCCATATTTTACATGTTATTCAAGAAGGATTTTATGATGCGAGTTCTGATGAGCTAGAACTAGAACTAGTGGGAGGAACCAGAACTAAATTGAACTTAGAACTTAACTATATTTTTAACTGAATGGGAGGTTGATATGAAGACCTACAAAAGCAACACTCTAGTTCACCGAAGGTGACACATGCATGCACCCTCTACCAAATAGAAACCTATATTTCTATCCAACTACACCCTCATTACTCCTATTCAATTTATCTAATTTGATATATGAGGTCAATAATTACTCAAAACTTTACAAATTGATAATATGATTTCTTGATTGAAGAAAAGGGCACGGCCTCTCTTATATATGTAGATAAGAAACAAATAAGAGTTGTAGTTGGAATGAATGTTTACATGACTAGAAACTTCAACTGTAAGTGACATGAGGAAAAAAATTGTTATGCTGCCAAGTTGTTATCAAGAGTGCTTCACGGGGTCTCAAGTTGGAGCCTTGGTCAAATTAAATACCATGCTTGGTTTGGCCAATGATAAATCCTTGATAGCCAGAGATCCATTTCTGGAGAAGTGCATCCTTACAGAAAAAAAGCTAGATAATGAATGTTAAGAGGGATAGGTTGTAGTGGGAGGAACTAGAACTAAATTGAACTTAGAACTTAACTAGATGCTTCACTGAATGGGAGGTTGATCTAAAGACCTACAAAAGAAACACTCTAGTTCATTGAAGATGACACATGCATGCACCCTCTACCAAACAACAACCTATATTTCTATCCAACTACACCCTCATTACTCCTATTCACTTTATCTAATTTGATATATGAGGTCAATAATTACTCAAAACTTTACAAATTGATAATATTCTTTCATGATTTAAGAAAAAGGCATGGCCTCTCTTATATATGTAGATAAGATACAAGTAAGAGTTGTAGTTGAAATGAATGTTTACATGACTAGAAACTTCAACTATAAGTAACATGAGGAAAACATTTGTTATGGTGCCAAGTTGTGATCAAGAGTGCTTCAGGGGGTCTCAATTTGCAGCCTTGGTCCAATTAGATACCATGCTTGGTTTGGCCAATGATAACTCCTTGATAGACAAAGATCCATTTCTGGAGAAGTGCATCCTTACAATAAAAAATAAATTAGATAATGAATGTTAAGAGGAATAGGTTGTAGTGGGAGGAACTAGAACTGATTTGAACTTATAACTTAACTAGATGTTTAACTGAATGGGAGGCTAATATGAAGACCTACAAAATATACACTCTATTTCACTGAAGGTGACACACGCATGCACCCTCTACCAAAAAGCAACCTATATTTCTATCTAACTTCACCCTCATTACCAAAGAACATACCTTGAATATACCTAGAACAAACCTAGAAGGCATTATGCAAGTCCACTTGGTGAGACAGTGGGGGTCGTGAATGAATTCAATTGTGATAACAAATAGGAGTCTAAACAAATTAATTCAAACAATATTAACTACCAGATCTTCTCATGGTATCTTAATTGTAAAGACAAGTTATCAAAACAACAAAACAATATTTTAAGTAGTCAAATCGAACAAGAGGCACTATTGGGAAACACATAACAAAACCAATCAATACAATCATGGTATTTTAAGTGTAAATACAAGTTATCAAAACAACAATCACTGATAATTTTGAAGACGTATAAAAAAATGATTTTGTATATTTGATTTTTCAAGGACACTAACATACATGTTGATAATTTTCTGTAATAAAGCAGAAGTACTTTTTCTTGTATGAAAGCATAATTTAGAAATATTCTTATCTAAATTCATGCAATAATTTTACAAGTTGTTGAATCTATGGAAAAAGGTAGTTATGTTGCTCGTACAAGGAGAAGTGGCAGGAGAGTGACAAGGGGCGCGCAGCGACGATGCACATCGTCTGATGAGGACAGGATATGTGATGTCAATGTCAACGATTCCCCAACAGACATTGTTGAGTATGACCATGTGAATGAAGATGATGTTATCACAGAATTAGTCATAGAATCAGCATCCAGAATAGTCTAAGGGGCATTTTCAACTAAAACTATCAGTGCTATAAGAGGATGGTAAAAAAATAAATGTTAGTTGCAATTGACGACATAAATTTTAATGGATACTCAGTTCGGGCATCTGAAAAAACATGGTATTCCTCCCTGATCAATACATTATTCGATAGATGGACTGACTCATACAAAATGTAGAGGGCCTCTTATAGTTATGACTGAGGAGGAGGAGGCCGAGGTGGTTAAATGGTGTAAAGAGATGGCCCAATTGGGACATGGGCTAGAGTTGATACAACTCAAATCCACACCCATCTAAAGATGGGTTTCCTAGTAAATCCATCTAAAGATGAGTTTCCTAGTAAATCATGATGGTTTGTGTTTAAAAAAGGGCATCCAAAACTTGTATTGCATACTATTGAGGGCCTTGATAGAGATAGAGCATTAAATTTACATCCTGCAGTTGTGTAAAAGTTATATGACACACTTTCTAGTGCTTACGATAAACATTCTTATTGAGCATACCATATATGGAACTGTGATGAAACAAGTTTACAGGAAGGGAGGAATTATGACATGCGGGTAATTGTGAAGAGAGGGAGCCAAAATGTGCATGGAATTTTTCCTAACTGTAGGGAGTGGATAACTATTCTATGTTGTGTCAATGCAATTCGTACTTCAATCCTAAGATTTTATCTATTCAATGGTAAAAATCAACTGAAAAAACTATATACATAAATGTGAACCAAATGCATGCATGGTTGCACATCCCCATGCATGGATGACTAAAGAACTATTTTTAACTTGTCTTTTTCACTTTGTTGCATCAGTACCAGGTGTTGTCTCACCTAATAATAGACACCTATTGGTATTAGATGGCCATGGGAGCTACATGACTGTACAAACAATTGAGGAAGCAAACAATTTAGGCATCGACCTGCTGACATTGCCCACTCATACCACTCACAGATTGTAACCCCTTGATGTTAGTGTGTTTGTCCCTTTCAAGAACTATTTCAGGTTAGACCGTGCTGCATGGATGGTAAAGAATCTAGGGGTTGAGGTGAAAAGGTTCGAGCTAGCAAAGCTTGCAAGTAAAGCTTTTAAAAGGGCTCTGACACCACCAAATAACAAGGCTGGCTTTAGGAGGACAAGTATCTTGCCACTAAACTATGATGCTCTTATGCATGATACTGGTTGTATCCAGGCATTTCATGTGGATGGTGAGGAAGAAGGGAATACCCAAATAGGTGTTGAAGTGAAAGAAGTAGATGACTAAGATGATGTGGTTGCAGCTGGTAATATGATTTCCCTCTCTCAAGGACACTTATATGATGAAGATAATGAAACTGTATGTCAAACACAGTATAACCATGAAAAAATTTGCAGTAACATGGAGATCGTTCCACCAACTCAAGAGCATGAAACTCATGTTGTTGATATTGTTAATACCATTGTTGGACATGTAGTTGAGAATGACCAATTGACATTACCAAGCCAAGTAACCCCACCATCATGGCTAGTAGAAGCAATGATTAATATGAATGCACATAGTGTCTCAACAACCAATGAACAAAGCATGAACATGTTGTCACAACCAGAAGAATTGAACAATGAAATTGTTCATTTTTCTGTGGAAAAAGATAAATGGAAGAAGATGAAGCACAAAATGAGGCATCAAATGAAAATAATGATATAGTTCAATCAGTTCCATCAGATACTGCAAGGGAAGTACTGAGCAATGACATGTAGATGGGAGTGGTGGAGAAGATACTTGCCCAGTTCATAAAGCTACCAGTAGAAAGAGTATCAATTAAAAAAAACAAGGTACACCAGGTAGTCTTCGTTTGGGCTGAAGCTGATAGTTACTCACCTCAGAGGACTATATAAACCTGTTAGTTGAGTCTCGAAAAAATAAATTTGAAATGGAAGAATTAAACAGAAAAATAAGGATCTAGTCAAGGAGAAGAAGGTGACAAAGATTGTTGCAGCACAACGTCGAGCAGATGAAAGGCTTGAAAGAGATAAATCAAGGCAAGTTAAGGACCAATAAAATCAAATGGCAAGAGAGGAAAAGGAATCAAGAAAGACACAACAAATGCTTGAAAAGGAACAAGGGATGATCAATATGGTTGACAATGATGCGAGCATAGCTGATGAAACCAAGATTATTTCAAACTCATTATACTCCATTGCTAATAATACACCATTATTCCAAGATATCATAAACATTCAAGTGCCTCACTATCAAACTGAGGGTTTACCCACTTTCCTTATTCCTACTAGAGGAGGTGTCAATTCTATGTATGCTCATTACACACCTCCACTTAATGCAAGGGTCAATAGTGCAAATGTGAGGTATGGGTAGTCAATACCTCCATGGTTGGAAGTTGCAAATTGGACTCAATCATATGACAACAATCAACCACTTCCTAATCAACCCTTTTTAGGTAGGCCAACCTGCTTGGCTCAGGAAGGTAACTCAGGGAGTTTTGGCACTCAAGATTCTCAGGGCCATAAAGAATAGGGGTGTCATATGTTTTTGTTTGTAACCACGTTATGATGTGGATTTTGGATGGATCGTATCCTTTTCTTGTCACAGAAACATTTTGGGTTACAACCTAGGTTATTTCATATTGTGTGCGGCATTGTAACCAAAATCCATTTAGAAGGGACATCTATAGTCTATTATAATGTAGATATCTTACTTGAGAATGCAAATGGGATTTTTTGTTATGCATCTACAAACCAAATGATTTACACAAGTGAAACAATGACAACATTTTTAGTTCACATTTCAAGAGATTGTCGCAACACTTCATGATGAAACAATAGATAATGCACATAATACCTATAATTAGAACATAATACAAATGGGCAATACAACTAATGCACCCAGCCAACCTCTGAGCATTCTATTGATTGAGTAACTAAGTTAAAAATGAATATTACTTTACGATAAAAGAGACACATGGCTACAATATACATTGTAGAAACATTTCTTAGTAAAATTCAATAAGTGACATAACAATACTAGAATTTCACACTTGCAAGCACAAAGACAATTATAAACACGTCGCAACATAGAACTTAGCATGTCCAGAGCAATAACCATCTAAGATAAAATCATGGAGAGATCTAGTAGAAACATTGCATTTTGGACCAAGGGACACGACATATCTTGGAACAGAGAGAAGCCAGCAGCTACAAGTATTATCAAATATGTTACAGGGATTTCCTTGCACGAGAAGGAATATAATTGACTATTTGCATCCCTTTCATTTTCTACTACACATTTTGAACTCTCCATATATTGTTTGGTTGCACACAACATTATGAAAGGAGTTTATTCACTCCTTGTATTTTCTGTGAACTGTCAAGAGTTCACTATGAAGCTCGTTGCAGTTCATAAATCCAAAATTAGCATTAATTACATACCTTAGGCCAAAGTTCCAATTTGATCATATTTAACCAACTAAAGAACAAATTTACTTGATATAATTATAAGGGTAAAAAGCGGAGTAGTTCTTGATGACTCATTGCACTGGAACTGTGAAACAAGTGGAAGAAAATCTCAATAATTGATGTGTATAACTATACAACCACGAAAGAGAAGCAAATCGGAATAATTTGTGTATAAATTTACAATGATGAGAGAGTCAATGAATCAATCACACTGATTGAAACCCAAATTTACATCTTATTTAATTCACATTGCCAAGAATGTGATGGACATGACATATAACAGTAGCATGCTAAATCACAAATTGCAAGGACCAAAATCAAAGAATAAACCCCATTGTGACAGGAGGTCACCTTTGAAGGGTTTTTAATTTGCAGTCGCTCACACCTAAGGTCAATTTCAGCATATAAACTGACAATTTCAGTATACAAACTAACCTCCAAAAACAAGACCTTCCAAATTTACATCTATCAAAGTCTGTTAAAAACGTTCTACATCACGATTATCAGATGCCCATTTTAGATTACAATGGAAGTTCAAATTTGGCTGACCCATCAATGTCTATCAAAAACTTTATTCACCATGATTAACACATACCCATTTTAATTACATCATAAGCTCAAATTTGACTGACCCATGAAATTCTTATGTTAATTTAGACAAAATAATCTAAACTGCAAACTATCTAACATAATTTTTAATTTGAGTGATAAAAACTAAGTTGTAGGTTATTGTAATCTCAAAAGTGTTTTTTATTCTAGAAAATTTATAAATATTTAAATAAACTAATATAAACTAGCTAACATAAATTTAATTTGACAAGACCAAAAACATCCAAGCTTAATCTTAATCGAGTCTCAAATAATCTTGATAACATGATAAAACAACCTAATTGACAATGATGTGCTAATTTCCAGCGAACGATTTTCCACATCACGCTATTAAACCTTAAACCCTAATTGACAATGTTGTGTTGATTTCGACTGAAGATCTTCCTCATAACATGAATGAGCAAGTAAGCTTCTCATTATTCATTTATCCCTTAAATAACATGACTTCTTTCATTATTTGTTTATTCCTTAGATAACAAGACTTCTTCCATCAGTTACCTTCATTTCCAATAGTTAGAACTAGCAGTTCCCTCGACCACTATATGATAGATTTTAGCCCATCATAACACTGATGCCAGGGAGCTCCCGAATCTTTTTTTATCCAAGGAACAATTACATATATAATATTGAACAACATTCTTTTATTGAAAACAAAAGAGTGTTACATCTATAATATTAGTTTGCAAAATTATTCCAGTAGAGAAAGAAATACAACATGTAACAAGATCGCTCTTCATCTAACATTAAAAATCTGGCAATTATAAAAAAGGAGAACAATTACATCTATAATATTGATCCACATTATTTTATTGCAAACAAAAGAGTATTATGGAAGAATGTAACTAATTCCACATTGGAAATATTTCAAGACATATAACAACAACATAAACCCCAATATAGCAGCAGTATAAACTCCAAATTTCAAAGACCAAAATCAAAGTCTGTTAAAAGATTTCTACATCATGATTAATAGACACCCATGTTAGATTACAATGGAAGCTCAAATTGGGTTGACCCATCAAAGTCTGTCAGAAACTTTATGCACCATGATTAATACAAACCCATTTTAATTACAACAGAAGCTCAAATTTGGCCGACCCATGAAACTCTTATGTTAATTTAGAGACAATAATCTTATCTGCAAATTATGTAGCATAATTTTTAATTTGAATGATAAGAACTAAGTCCACATTGGAAATATCTATAGACATATAACATCAGCATAAAACCCAAGTTTCAAAGACCAAAATCAAAGAATAAACCCCATTGTGACAACAGGGCACCTCTGAAGGGTTCTTAATGGCAGCCGCTTACACCTAAGGTCAATTTCAGCATATAAACTGACATCTAAGAGCAACAATAACAGAAAGAAAGAGAAAAACCCTAAACCTGCAAAAATCCAAGAGAAAATAACAAAAATTCCAACAGGAAGGTGAGGTGTTGAAAAACATAGTGGGGCAATGGCTGGTAGGATTTTCCCTACCGGATAGACATAAAAGCCATGTCCAAGTGTCTTTCATGTCAAAACCTTCTCTAGAGCTCGCCAGACGTTCTCCAGAATTCGCCAGACCTGCAACCAACTTGGAAAACATGGAAAATTGGAAACGTAGGCAATGGCATAAATATTAAAGACAATGTGAAACAAAAATCATCAAAAACTTGTAAATTTACCTATAACCTCGAACTGGCTAGAGATTAGCACTGGCTTCTTCCAAACAATAGGTCGCATGAATGAAATAACCACCAAGGTATGTATAACCCTCAGTGGTCCAGAATGAACAAGACTGGTAGGCAGAATGAAACAAGAACAGCAGAAACCTTGTATAGATAATGAGTGCGTGCAAGCAGTGAAGCAGGGTTAGCAATACAAAAATGGTGGATAAGTTGCATAGGAAATGGACCCGTCTCACTCCGTCGTCGGTAGATTCCTTCTCCCAAACACCGGACCCGAACATAAATACATAGAGGAGAGAAGACATCATGAAAAACAGGTAGAAGGAGGAGGCGAAAAGGGTTAAAATTAGGGTTATAAACCTTGACACCCACCACAACATGTGGCGCAACATGTCAAGAAGGTGTCATACGAGTGCCTATGGGAGGCACATGCTGATAGCTGAGGTGGAGGGGAGGGCGCGCAGCTAATGGTGTCCCTCCCCTCTCGCTATCCCACTTGGATTTAAGATGATCGAATAATAGATATCATAAATATACTAGTACAATGTTAGTAAGTGGCAGATATTTCCATTGGGTTTTACGTTGACCATAGTACACAGCTTTTTTGTGGCATTGGAAATAAATTATTATGGACAAGACATGATAATGATAAAGTTAGGGGAATTTTAAAATCTTTTCCTTTTGAAACTATGTTTTTATTTTTGATTTTTTTTTGGACAATCCTTTGCCAAATATTGATAGAGTTTCTATATCTACATAGTGAAACTAGAGGAATCTATTGGTAATTAATATGTTGTATGGGGTCGGATGCTTATTGCCAGGCATCTGACCCATTACACTCTTGATGTTGGGGCTTCAAGTTTCGACAAAGAACAAAATTATGGATAGCAATGGTTTTCAGTAATGTATTATGGATCTTCATAAACTCTTTGTAAATTAAGATAATGATCCAATAATATTTTTTTTAAATGAAATATGATAAAAAAATTACAATTTTTTATACAATAGTATAGTAATATTTTTTAATAATAAATTTATTAGCCAACCTCACA
>APFE030287556.1:122444-133516 GCA_000404065.3 Pinus taeda | reverse complement strand
AAAGACCATTGGAAAAAATGGCATCTACTTTTATTTAAAGATGTTAATTTCATTTAAGGATGTTAATTATATATAGAATTAAAAAAAAATGTTGAAAGGTAAATATGAATTAGAACACATCTATGATCTTAATAGTTGAGAAAAGCATAACTTGATAGGATTCAAAAAGTTGTTTGATTAATTATTATTTTTTTTATCTTGTTTTATTGCATCTATGTTTTCTGTTGCTATCTATAGAGTGATCCAAGCTTTCATTTGTGGTGACTCTAAATTTTTATATTTGGTGTGGACTTAGGCCATGGAAGAACAACACACTGTGCCACGGAGTGTGATTCACCATGTTTATGTGCTATACCTTGAACACTATGCCAATTCACTATGTATAAACCATGTCATTAGTGGTTGATATCCCAACCTATTTTCTAGTGGGAAAATTTTCTTGATAATTATCCATGATATTGTTTTACCAAGGGATATGAAAATAGTCCATTTTTTCAAATGTATCTTTGGTGTGTATAATTCTTTGAATAATTAACCAATTGAAAATGAAGAAAGAGAGAATTTGAGAGGATATACTATATTATTATAATGGAGATCCCAACCACTATGAGGCTTGAGATATCAATGCCTTAAACTAATTTAATACTTGCAGTAGAGCATAAGATTCTACTACATTATTGCACAAGATTCCAAGACTCCATTGGTAATTATATATAACCCCTCCTGCACCTATCGCCGTAGGCTTCTTTTCAAATCCTCATCAAAGAAAAGTAAAAATGAGTTTTGGTCTGACCTCCAATCCCAAGAATCATGTAAAAAAAAAAATAAGCTACTAACTTGATTTGTAAGCAGAATTTCCTATGTTGGAGCAAAGAAAGGGAAACCCTAGGTTGAAATGATTCCACCACTTTTCTTAATCCCTCTCCAACTCTTGCAAGCTTGTTAGTTTAATCCATTTAGTTCTCAAGTCCTTAACCAACAGGACTTTTGCACTCGTATCCACTTATTCAAGGATGTGATTTTTTGTTCTTTCTAATTTAATGATACTTTCATTTTTTGCTAACATGTTTTGTAGCAAATATTCTTACACTTAACAATCAATAAGTGTATACATAATGGTTTCTTTTTTAATGTCTCCATGGAAAAACTAACCCACTTACCAAAGATACTCCATGTTGTTACCTTTCAAAATATATGTTCTATCCCCATAAAATCCATCTCCATAAATTTCTTTCTGATGTATTCACATTCAAGAAACAAGTGATATTTTATTTCTACTATGTTCAGACATAAAACACACTTGGATGGATGTTGTATTCCTTGTTTTTGTTTGTATATTTTCGAAAATTAATATGTTCCCATGTCCCAATGTCTAAAAAATCATATTAAGTTTTGCAATACCACCTAGATGCCATATTTTGTTCAACATTGTTGATTTGGGAGAGAGAGTATAGGTGTCCAACTGATGCTCACACCGCTATTTCAGTATGTATCTATTCATTTGGAAGCGTGTTGGATGAAAGATAAAGTTTTTGAGGAGTGCATCCTTTAAGAGAGTATGTAAATTATATGATTGACTAATTTAAATAAGTAGACCATTGGACAAAGTTTAAATTGGCTCAATAGCTTAATTTCAATCAAGAAGAGATGTCATAGAGTCTTTTTTCCTCTATTTAAACAACAAATTATGGCGCGGATGTATCACTTATTCAATGATGAATGGTAACTCGACCTTGATAGATTACTTCCAAATGTTTATGTGCCTCCCATTTCTAGGAATCCAAGCTAGTTTAGATTGCAAAACTAGGTGAGAAGTCTTGGGGGTTTTGGGATCGGAGAGCTCTTTATAGCTACTGCAAAAATATCTAGACATATATTTTCATGCCCCTTGGAATATTTCTTGCACAAAATTATCTTACACCAATCATATTTCGCTAATATTAATCTCAAAAGAAGCTTAGCCCCTTGACCCAAATTCATCAGTGTGAAGTCCTTAATGCCTAACCCATAATTAGATTTCAATGCTTTGAAAATGGCCCAATTAACCAAATGAAACCTATTTGTATTTGATTTTTCTCCTTGCCAAATGATTTTCCTTAATTATTAAGAAATTTTTTGTTTGACTCACTCAGTTGAAAATTGGAATATATGAAAAGCTAATAGGAGAACTTTTACAAGCACTAATCTCCCAACAGGATTAACCATTGGATCTACCATAAAAATACTTCATATTTATCTTTCCAAAAAATATTACCATGAGAGAAGAGGAAGAGCACAAAAATATAGGCATATCAAGATATTGAAAGGAATTATAATGTTCCTTATAAAGAAAGTATATAATTATTGCAATTGTTTTCCAAATGATGGTATTGATGTTCGAAGGATATAGTTAACATTTATTAGTATTACTAATCAGCTAAATATGAGAAGAAAGAGATTCAATACCTTCTTGAATTTTTTAGCCATGGTAGTTGACGTGCCCTTGAGTAAAATGGCATCATCTGTAGACTAAGACTGATTAATTATTTTTACCCCTCTAACCACATTGATTCCTATAAGGATTTTAATAACATGTTCAAATTCAATTTAATTTCATAAATACTCCACCATATTGATATGTAATAAATGGGAGAGAGGGCATCCCTATCTAAGGCCTCTAATTTCATTGAAAAATAAATAAGCATTCCCATTGAATAGAGGACATGTCCAAGGGTTACTCACATGGGCCAAAATACAAATAAAAGTAGAGTATAAATTATATTTGTTCAACATATCAAATAGAAAGGAATGTGTAGCATAATCAAAGGCATTCACCATATCAATATTGACGACCACACCATTTCCCCTTTTACCTAGTTGGAGTGAATAATGTCTTGAACTAGCATAATATGGTCTGTGATTAACCTATTTCCCATAAATCCTCCTTGGTGCTAAGAAGTGGTTTTAGAAAGAAGTTATTTAAGCATATTTGCAATCAATTTGGTCATAATCATATAAGATATGTCGCATAAAAATATGGGGATAAATTTAGAAAAGCTAGAGGGATTAGATTATTTTGGGATTAGAGATAGAAATGATGAAATTGTACTAGTGCCCATTCTAAAAGAATTGTGTGTACATATGAAAAAATTGTTATTGATTAAAATTTTATGGTATGCCAACATGTTCGATACAAATGAACTGTGAATCCATACATACTAGGGGCTTTGATTGCATAAAGTTCTAAGTTTGTCTTCAAAATTTCTTCCCACTAAATTTCTTGAATCAATCTCTCACTCTCCTCTTAGCTCACTAACACTAGTAGTAGTACATTTTCCAACATCTGTAACATCTTTTTTGGTTCCTCCCCTTCCTTTTTAGAGTACAAGTCAATAAAATGAAACAACATCTCCCCTTATATATATTCAAAGGTTTGCAAGGTTTCCCATTAGGTATCCTTATTAGTTTAACATTATTCCTCGAAACACAATCACATACTTCTTTATGGAAAAAAAATTTGATCCTATCCCTTACTCCCAACCAAAGGCTTTGGGAATTTGAATGCCAACAGGCTTCCAATTTTGGAGATATTTTTGGTAGGAAGGAAAATATTACTTTCCATCTAGGAATATAACTTGAGTGACCTACTGAATTTTAAGGTGAGATTGAGTCTACTATAGGGTATCTTTATTGTTGAGAATTTCCTTGTCAACGGAGGAGAAATTGGTTTTGGCCTATTCCTTGAGAGCTATTTTAGTGGCTTTGGGATTCTTCTCCTATATGTAAATATCAAACCCTACATTACTCATCGTCCTAACAATGATATTCATCGTAGGGTTGGTTTTTAGGCATATGGTCTTATACCAAAAGTGGATAAAACCATAGTCTCAGAGCTCTTTGAGCTCATGTGTGATGGCCCTATGATTGTAGGTAGACAACAAAATTATTCTATAAGAGACTAAGTTTGAAGAGTGAATAAATGAACTTTGTACCAAAAAGTGATCAAGTATGGTCAGAATTTGTCCTAGGACAAATCTTTAGTTTGTATGTAAGTAAAAATTGTTTTGTTCAATCTACCATCAATGAGATCCCAAAGATCATCCATCCTTTTTGAAAAAGATCTCTAATGATGATACCACCACATTTTTTCTTTTAACTTAGTGTGGTGTTGATGTCCCTACAACAATGCTTCTCTACCAATATTCTAAATCCCTCAAACTATTAGTGAATATCAACATTCTATTTTTCCACAATAGATGGAGGGAATATAGATGTTCACAATATTGAAGATATATCTTGTATGTAGTTGCACAAGAATTTTGATCATCCAATGGTGAGCTTAAAACTATTATTTAAATGAAAAGTGAGCTATCCAAGATTGTGTAGATTCCTCTGAAGGGGCCTCTTGCAGTAGCTACTTATCCTTTACTATTACATAATTGTTTCTTGCTAATATCAAGAGATTCCTCAACCCCAAATTTTGTTTACTAGAGTAGGAATACCATTTACCTCTTGGTTATTATTAGATATTTCATTTAATTTATCATTTTTTTACTATCTAACTCCCTAGGATTCTACCAAGCAACTTTTATTATTTATTACTAGATTTGAGAGGTTCTCGTATAAAGGGATGGAATCCACTTTGATTTCTTGTGATTTTCAGTCCCATGCCATAGCTTTCCAAATTCCTTTGATTTCTTAAATCCTTTTTGGATCATTTTGTTGTTCACACTTTTCCCTATAGGGCTTGAACACCCTTCTTTTTTGAGGCTTCCCATGGTTACTTCTTCATTATTCTCATCCAATCTATAATCTTCCATGTTGAGTGGATATTAATGATGAGGGGAGGCTCTTGATGAGTAAAGTACCCATGATGTGGAGTGATATAATCCTTCCTAGCTGTCTAATATAATTCTTTTAGAGTTTGATAGTGGTCCTAATTTAGGGTTTCCTTCAAAGTTCGGTATGTCAAAAGATGTTCAATTGTTTATACAAAGGGAAGTTATCATTTTAGGGATATTTCCCCTCGAGAAGGAACAACACACATATTTCTAGAAGGAATATTATCGTAAACTAGGGATCCCCTATTTGATTTGTCCATAATAATGTAAGTTCACCTGGTTGAAGATCCAATTTATGTTGTTTGGCCCATTCATTTCCCATTGTTATAAGTGTTTGAGAGTGTTTTATGAAAGGTCCTTGTGTTGGTTGTGAAAAGGAGGCTTCTTGATAATAATTGTTATTTTTTTTCTCGTCTTATCACCATTGGTCATCTTTATCTTTGGGTTCTTACATTGAAGAGGAATTCTTAGGGTAATTCTCGGAAAGGTAACCTCATTGATGGCATCAGAAACTTTTGAATGGGACATGCTCATAGTATACCTATTGAATGTGCTTATAATTGTCTAGGGTTAGCTCGTTGCCTTTAGCCAAATATTTTTTCCAAATCTACCACTACTTAGATTCTTGCACAAGAAAATGTTGAGTCATTTAGTTTTTCATAATTGATATATTTTCCAAAAAATGTTCCCTATAGATGTCATATAGTTTAATTCAATGAAGAGGAAGGTGTGAAGGTAAACGTAGATTGGATTTTCTAAAGGTATGTGATTTTCTAGATTAATGTATGTCATTTCTTAATTGAGGTACATCATTCTAGTGCTATAGAAATACGACCCACTTTGAAAAATAATACCCCTATCTTCTTCTATCTCGAAGAGAAAGGCATCAATCCATTTTCGACAAAAATATTGACACATTCACTACTTGATTAAGGATTTCCAACATTTTTGGACCCAAATCATCATACCATAGGATATGGCCATAACTACTTTCTAATTAATTAGTCCCTAGCCAATTTAATTGTCATTTGAAATGAAGTTAGGGCTAGTTAGATGTTAGTGATCTTATGAATTTCCTTGAAAAATCAAGAAGACATCGATTTCACATATTTTCCCAATAAAAATATCAAGGATCAAATAGGTTCAAAGTTTGAAATGGGAGGTGAGTTGCAGTGTCTTGTATCAGCCTAAAAATTTATTAATATTATATCGTGTCGATGAGCTTAGAGCTAAATTTCACTTCTAAAATGCAACATTTTCTAGGATGTGATCCGCATGCTCATAGAAAATTCGAATAATTTTCTCCCTTGAGGGACGGGAGATCAAATGTAGCATAGGAGATTCCATTAGAAGACTAATTAATATAATAAATCCAACGACATATGGCTACAAATGAGTAAGTGTGTATATCTAGAAAAATCCCTAGCCATGAGATCGTTGCTCCCCGATCTTGGCTAACCACTTCATGAAGAAGATACAATTTACTGGCTAACAAATTTATAATTTTTCTAGATCTATGGATATTATTCTTATGTGAAGGCCCATTTTAGTATCCTCGAAACCTCTAGGAGTAGTAGTGAGAATGCAACTCACATTAAGAGAGCATCAACCCACCCCATTGTATTCCATAAAAATACCATATTAGCATGAGTTTTCCTTTGCTCCTCCATCCTAGCAAATCATTTCATGAAGAGGAAAAAAAATATTGATGGACTTACACATATTATGTTTTGTATAAACGTGGCTAATCTTCATAGGTTTCTCTAACTTGATTGAACATCTCACAGCCACACATTCATTATGATAATTAATTTTACATATAAAAAATATATCATATTAATTATTAAAAAAAATTCTTTAATTTAATGCTAAAAGCAAAATACTGATATAAAGATGGGCCTCTTCCTCCTGCTCCTACGGGTTTTCAGTTATCGAACCCCAATTCTCTGTTCTGCCTTTCCGGTTTTTATGAAGGTCTAAACAATTTCCTACAAATATGACTTTTTTTCCTTATTTGAATATATATATGAATTAGAGTTTTTTATTTAAAATAAATTTTCAAAATATAAATAAATTTAATATTTTAAAAAAAATATAAAACATTATATAATGTATAACTCAAAGATAAAAATAACGCACATTCTTACAAAATTTTAAACAGAATTAAAAACATAAAACATTATATAATTACATCCATGTATATTCATGGAATGTGCATCACAGTTCTATCTCTTTTCATCCTTTTAGAAAAGATTTAGAATGTATCTTCCAAAACTTTTTTTTAATATTATTCAAAACTATATATTTTATAGTTTTCAATGATTTATTGAAAATTTAGTGAATTTACATTTTTTTTATTGCATTTGTAATTTTAAGCAAAGTATTATGAAAATTTCAGTAAAACTAAAATTTCATGAAAATGTTGAATATTTTTATTTTTCTTAAATTAACAATTATTTTGTTAATTTTCTAGAAATGTTACTTCTAATTTTCAATTGGATGAGCAAGCTCTCATACAACATAATTCCAAAAATAAGAAATTTTATTTTTGATATTTTTGAGTGCATGACAAATAATTAAAAAAAAAGGAAAAAACTATTATTTCTATATGCTTGATACTATCATTAGCACTGCTATTACTCTGCCCAATGTTGCAGGTCCCTTAGGCTAGTAAGAAGGATTCAAAAAATATTGATCCATTGTGACCTCTAAAAATTATGGTGCATTTGCATAGAAAAAGCAAAAGCCAATTACAATTTATTTGAATTACCTATGTTTTATACAATTTAGTAGTTATGGGTGTTGTGGTGTTAAGTTAATTATCTAATCCGAAATGAGCTCGCTATAAATCATAATAATGGAGTCGTAAATAAAAAATAGTTGCGTAAATAATGTGCAGAGGAAGTTCATTGTGGAGAAGCTCTGCACTCCCCCACAATGAGCTTCCTCCACATAATATTGACCAATTATATATATCCACTTCCATATTCCGAGTGCAAAGGCCCTATTTAAAATGCAAAATAAAAATATATTAGATAACAGCGGGAGCATTAATCACCTTCATTATAATAGATGGACAGAGTCTTTCATCGCTTTTGCTTCTGCTCGAAATTATCAAACAAGTTCTTCTCTACCAATGTCATAGATCAACACGAATGCAATTTACACCAAAGCCTCCACGCTTACTGCTCATCGCATATGCATCAAACATGTTTAAAAATGTTGAACTCGCATTGAAACAAGTTTAAAAAATTATTATAGTTGAATCATAATTCTTACATGAAAGAGCACACTCACAAATCTTAAAAAATTATGATAGTTCAATCATAAATCTTACATGACAGAGGTACGCCAAAGCCTCCACGCTCACTGCTCATCACGTATACTTGCAAAGTTTTGAATCGAACAAAAAAACTATATTGATTAGTAAAAACTAACGAGAATGTTATCTCCCCTTATCATTATAGAAATGACAACGTTAGCATTAACACATCGCTGAATCACTGAAAATAATATCGATTTTATTATATTTTTATTTTATTATTGGCATTATAGCGATAACGTTAGAAGTGCGGAGACTTCAAACATTAAAACATAGCTGCAATGCATAGTCGTTGTTATGAGGATAGGCGTCTCCCTATCAGAATTGGCAAGTTAATCATTTTCTCAATTAATTTTAATGCCAGTATATTTTTGTAGTAGTCAGTGAATCAATGGATGAAATTAACTACAGTAACTTTTTTGCATGCTTAGAATACATACTTAGACTATACTTAAATTATTTTTTTATAAAGCATGATTAAAAATTTATTGTGTCTCTAGTTGATAACCACTCATATAGGATTAAGAAAAAATAAAATAAAAAAATTATATTCGAACAACTTTCTTTCACAGTGGCTTTGACAACGGTGTCTTTGGATTCTGAAACATATGCATGGTTGAAGTATAAGGACAGGTTTTCATCCATTACAATGACGGTTGAAGGATTTATGCCCGACAATTATCCATAACCATGACAATGAAGTATGTAGGCATAAATTTGAGTAATAAGGAGACGGTTCATGCATTACAATGAGGGTTGAACCATTTGTGCCCGACAATCATCAATAACCATGACAATGAGGTATGTAGGCATCAATCGATGAAACATTTCTTTAATTCGTCGAAATGTGAAATGTTCAGCCTATTTATATTCTCCTCCATTAAGCGTTTTGAGCTTTTAGTTACATTACAAAAATTCGAACCTCATACTATGGCCCATTCGATATATTATAATCAAATGCTCCGTGGATGCATGCATTTCTTTGTTAGCGCTTAAGGTTGTTGGAATTGTTGAAGGATAACTGGAATGTTGGTTTTTGCGGCTTCTATCTAGTAAAAGAACGTGGCAAATTTCATTGTGTTTTTAATTGTTTCTAAGCTCTCATGGCTGTCTCTGATAATTTGGTGTAGTTCGTGTCTGATTAAATTATTCCCTACTATTTTTTTAGGTTTCAACATTGGAAACACTTTGTCAGTGATTTTCAAATGCTCCGAGGATGCATGCATTTCTTTCTTAGCACCTATGGTTGTTGGAATTAATATTTTTTCAGGTTTCAAAGGCATTCAGAAATCGATCTTATAGGTATGTACAATTTTTGTTTCCACGATATTTTCCCACTTTAATTCAAATGAGTTGACTAGCCCATAGAAAAAAAAGAAGGGAATCGATTGTGTATAAACCATTTACAAAGGAAAATGCCCGCATAAACATACCTTTCCACTCTTCCATACAGCCTTGCAACGTTTCCCGACGTTTAACCTCATCACAATCAGCTATCAGTCCTACCACGGTCATACGTATATATATGTATCTTCATCGCCCCTTCTGCCCTGATATGTGATATCAGAGCGTTAATGTATGTTTTAGCATTAAACCACTTGAATGAAAATATATGGATTGCACAAGAAACCCACTCCGAATCATATATATAGCGGATATCAAATTTTATAGATTCGCCATAATACACCCATCGGTTTCAGGTCTCCAAGGCTTTGCATTACGCACTCCGATATGCACTTCCTTCGATCGCGATCTCCAATATGCGCTTCCTTCGATCGCGATTTGCGATCAAATGTTGACCGTCGATCCGATCCGTGATCTGACGGTTGAGATTAAGTCATGCAATCACATATCACTCAAGCTCAATGCCAGAAAATGTAAGCAACAAAAAAATATGACTTGGTTGTTCTAAAACATATCTATGATGGAATGCAATCTGCATTCTATGTTTGTAGTAGTCTTAATAGGGTATGGCAAAGGGCTGGTGTTCCATTTGGTGGCACTTCACCCCCCAAGAATGTGGTGTTTTATAAAATTAAAATGTTTTGGCTGTATCTCAACAAAAAGTATGAAGATTATCCTTGGTATGGGTATACAATCTACTGGTTTGACATAATAAAAAATGAGTGGGATTTTTCATTTGTTCCAATCACTGATATACATTGTATGTCATTAGCGATATACATGAATCAGTTGATATGCCTTGTCAATGATGCGTCCACTTTTGTATGGTCAACTGAAGAATTAGATTATTTCCAATTTGGTTAACCATGTTTTGAATGAAGAATTGACTACTTTGAAGATGATTGGGGTTTTAGATGGAAGTTGTTGGAAGAAATTTATGTGGATATAAATAGCAAATGTCCTGGCTATCTTCCATTCCAAACAATCCATGGTTTGGTTCTTATTTACAACAGCAGTGAAGTTCCTTTCCTATTATATGATATGGTGACTCACATCTATTTTCCAATAGATATTGATAGTTCAACTAATGGGCAAATGTCTTGGTTTTGGTACCCAGCACAAGAGGACTGCAATGATTTGATTGAGTATGGAGATGTTTTTGCAATTGCTACCCGTATGGGTTTTATTGGTGAGATTCCACCATTGGATATGGTGATGGATTCTTAGGATATTAGTATTCTTGGGAGTTCCTATAAATATTTCCATTTTATATACTCTCTATGGTTGTGGAAAATATTTCCATTTTTGCCTTTATACATACTATGTGTCTTTATGGTAATATTTTAAAATTACGTTTGTATCGATCTTTGTGATGTAAAAATTTTAATATTGTTTCCGCTAAAGTTTTCTTAATTACATGTAGATGTTTGTCGATGTTATGCTTTTTTCCTTGTTTGTATAATGATAATTCCTATGATTTATGTTATACATTATATTTTTAATGGTTTTTGTCATTGATCCTCAAA
>APFE030287556.1:72390-122215 GCA_000404065.3 Pinus taeda | reverse complement strand
TTTATGTTCATTTTAATATTTATATTTATATTTTGATAGTATATATAGTTCCAAATTTTTAGATTCTTGTGTTGGAATAGTATGGGTTCCATTTTGATTATAATATGATACATGGAAATTTACACTTCTTTTTTTCTTTGAGCAATTTGGAAGAATTCATTTGTTTTTTTTGCCATTTTGATTTTTTTTTTTTTTTTTTTTAGGCATTTGGAAAAAGCCTTATACATTTTCATAAGTTTATATGCTTGGAAAAAAAATAAGATATACACTACTTGAATGGTTCATGAGGCACAATTCTTGCTAAGGTTTTGCAAATGGGGTAGCAAGCTAAGTGGGCTTGATTGTGGGAAAAACTCCACAGTTAAGCGCGGTTGAGCCAGAGGAGATCTGGGATGGGTGACCTCCTGGGAAGTCCTGGTTACCGGGTGCAAGCCCCGGAAGTGATGATTGATGCTATGTGATTTGTTCTCCACATTTCACTAGTTTCAATCCCACTTCTTCACCCCTGTGAGCATCACCCGACGCAATGAGTGCTAAGTGAACTATTCAAAAAATTATGAGAAATTAGTCAGTTACGACTCACATGCATGCAGGCAAGAAAAATAACTTTGTCATGACAATCACGTGAGAGGTCTAATGAAAGTCATTGTTTACGGTATCATCAAAATAACGATGCGATAAATGAGTGTAGGAGGGCTGCATATAAGAGTAAAACGAGTAAATTTACTCTTCAAAATTATTCTATAGTTCCTTGTAAGTATCATAGTATGGATGATATAATGGAAAGAACATTTCCTGTTGATAGTTCATTATCATGATATGCTCCTCCTCAGCATAGCCTTGTTGTTCAATGTTCATCTAAAAATGTTCATAACATTGGGGAAACATCTTGCAATCAGGAAGAACACCATATCAATATTGTGCATGCAAATGTCCACCCTAACCCTTTTGTGTGTCCAATTGCATGTTCTGATGGTGAAAGGTTGCGAATAAGCGATGGTTGAGGTAATGATGACATTTTTTGTGATGATTTGAATGATAGTTTACTTCGCCATTTGTTTGATAATTTGGATTCAGCTGCTCGAAACAAAAGACCTTCAAATCTCGCTTCTCAAAGTAATGTGGTCCCACCAAGGGAATCAGTCATCCCTAATAGTATTTCACATGGCACAATGGTCGTAACACAATTATATTTTGGTCTTCGATGCAATAATGGTTTTTCAGCTACATTCCAGACTAATGTAAATTTTTAGTGTTTTTCAATTTGCTTTTTGTTTTTTTAATTTCTGATTTCTTAGACAATGAATTTTATTTTCTTTGAACATGAGAGAAATCATTCCAATAGAGGCATAGAAATTAGCTTCGTAGATGTTACATCTACTGATGTTAGAAGTGAAGAGGAACTATCTCATCGCGTTCATCCACATTGCCAAACAAATGTAAATGTTGAGTGGATTTTATATTTTTCTCATTTTCTCATTTACAATTGCCTTGAAATTGTGTTTTCTAACATTTCATGGAGAAACCATGATGTCATCTTGTTAAGCTAGCCAATTGGAATCCAAAAGATAAAATTGTAAAACTATTGTAGATGTATTTGATTTATTTTCAATTTTTGAATCTTTATTTTTTTTGACATTTAGTTTTATAATGTATTTTATTTCTTTGAAATAAGAAACAACTCATTTGAATAGAGGCAAAGAAAATACATGCAAAAATGTTCCATCCACTGTTCTTAGAATTCAAGAGCAACCATCTAATAACCCTCATCCACGTGAATACAAAAATGTAAATTTTGAATGCATTTGATTCTTTTTCAGTTTCTTCATTTATAGTTAGTTGCAAATTAAATTTTAAAGTCTTTTATGACAGAGAGACCTTTACATCCTCTCATATTGGCAAAATTCGCACCATAAATTTGGAAACACATTCTCATAGATGCATTCCACGCGGTTCAAATTTGCAAAGGGAATATCATGTTATTGAAGATGAAGTAAATGTTAGAAGATATTTTACACATCGAAATGGTTTTCAACATGGTTCGGCGAGCAGAGATCATATTCATTTTGATGAAAACATGATTGTAGTGCATAAAAGGTTTCGAGCAAAGATAGATAGCTTGTTAGTTGTCCAAATGTGCCACATTTGCCAAAAATCATATCACGGAATCCTTGTTGTCAGACATTCTGAAGGACCTCTTTGCAGATGATGTAAGAGTGAAAGAGGAGCCCATCATTTTTGTCGATATAATAACATGGATCCTAGTGAACAACCTCATATTTTAAGAACTCTTACTCGAGTTGAAGAAATTCTAATGGCACGTGTGAATCCCATTTTGCAAGTGACACATGCTCGAGGTGGGAAATATAAGTAAAGTGGTCATACAATTAGCTTTCCTCAAGATATTTCTACAATTGTACGAAGCCTTCCCCGATGTGTTGAAGATATTGACTTTCTAATTGTGAGGAGACATGGCACTGTGTCTAAATATTATGAATGTTATGTCAAAAGATTGTGAGTAATGGATGCATTGCTTTTCAAAATCCAACGTGATTATTATTACCGGGATGTTGTAATTGATTATGATTCACTGAATGCTCTACCTAAAAGTCCAACAGATGTCTCCTCCAGGACTAAATTTGTTGATTGTCATATTGAAGAATCTATGATCAATGAAACTAATAATGAAGAGTTTCATGCTGAGCATTTTCCCTCTCATCCTTCTTCCTTTGTTGCTCGCCTACAAAATGAACGTAGAGAAGTGGAAGAAATTAGAGCTTTTCTTGATCATGTTTATTCTTTACATGTTCAAGACATGGATTGGCCCACTATTGGAACATCTCCTTTGAATGAATATAATACAGAGGGAATGTTCGATATGGCATTCCAAACATTATTCCCCACTAGTGATGTTGATTGGTTGCAACCATGTGTTTGTAGTGTTGAATTTCATGAGTATGCATTGCATCTTCTTAGGTACTATGATCAGAGATTTGGAAGCCATCCTCAGTTTTGATATTAACTATTAAACATGATAATGTGGCATCGGAGCCAAGCAACTGCTACAGTTTTTGCAAAGAAGCATTTAAATGATAACTCACCTACAACAGTTGAGGAGTTGCGTCACCAACTATCTGGTTTTCCAAATAATAAGTTGGTTGAGTATCCTATGTGGTTTGGTTCTTCTTTGATGGGTACAAGGGAAAACTGGACTAAGTTTCGATCTGAACTGACGGACATGATTACGCAGTTAAGATGTCCATCTTTATTTTTTTACTTTGAGTGCATTTGACACAAAGTGGCCAGAGTTCCATAACCTCATGCCCATACATTCACATTCTCATTCTTCAAATGAGCATTGTATGAAAATTAAGAATGTTATCTAGTACCCTCATATTTTTGCGGCATTTATGCACCATAGATTCAATATTTTTCCAGAGGAAGTTATCCAAAAGTACCTTAAAGCTAAAGAATTTTGTACAGGTTTGTGTTGAATTTTTCTTCTATAATTTTTCAACTTTTATTGTGGTTCTATTTATAATGTTTGTAGTACTATATGTTCATTTATTTCATATATGAGTGGCAACACAGAGGTTCAGTGCATATCCATGGTTTCCTATGGTTAGAAGGTTCTCCTGTCATGGAAATACTTGATTGGTCAAATAGTTCTGATGTACAACTTGCAAAGATGTTCTTCAAAAAATATGTAACTGCATGTAATCCGTGTGACATCCATCGTCGCAACATAATGGTTCCACGAGGCCTCAATGATGACCCTTACCTCTTGAATATTGGTCAAGTTTTCTCTTGTGATCCTCATAATTATTACGAAGAATTGTTAAATCATGTCCAAAGGCACACAAAGTGTATTATGGGTTCTTGTTTGCACAAAAAGGGTTCTATTCTAACATGTCGGTACAATGCTCCATGGGATCTTTGTGATGAATCCAGATTGTTCATAGATGATCAGGGAAGAAAAAAATATGAGCCAGCAAGAAATGATAACATGCTTAATGTACATAACATTTACCTTCTAACAATGTGGCGTGCAAATGTTGATTGCCAGCCAATGCTTTCTCGCTATGCTATGTTGAAATACATTGAAAAGTATGCATCAAAAGTAGAAAAAAGGTCTGAAAGTTATCATCATATGTTAACTAGAATTTCAAATTCTATTGGCCCTGAGGATCCTGATTTATGTACATATAGAATGTTTCTTGTAGAAACGATTGTTGACCATCACATTAGAGCACAAGAAACATGGAATATGTTGGTTAAGCTACCTCTCATTGTTTGTAGTCGGAAATTTGTTTCCTTAAATGTTGGAAGAAAGGTTTTTAGGAAAATATCAACGAATGGCTTGCAATGTTCTTCTGAGAATACTTTCATCCAACATTATTAGAAGAGACGTTTTTTCCTTGAATATCTATCTTAGATATAAATAGCAAGATCTTGGACATTTGATAGCAAGCGTAAACAAGATCCATGGATGGCTAGAGATGTTCATGCTATTGTTCGGGTTTGTACATGGTTTTATTCTATTCCCGGTGAGGCTTGAAAGGAATTTGAAACCTTTTGCTTGTCAGAATTTCTATTGTACAAGCCATTTCTTGACATTTCTACAGAAATTGGCCTTTCAATTGAACTTATTATTGAAAGTTGGAGGAATTTTCAATATCGAGCATGGCATGTTGATCGATAGCCATAAATTATAGACAATATTGAAGATGAAGAACATGGTGATTTTTCTTACCATGAAATGAATGTTGAAGATGATTTTCAAGAATGGCATATTTTCTCTTGTTTGGTTCCACCAAATGATATGAATGTTTCTGATCTTCACACCCTTGGTTGAAGGGACTTTGATATATCCTTTGACTAGGAAAGTACAACTATTTCTGATGATGTTGCAGAGGAAGCTAATAATTTTTTAAGGATTGCAAAATCAACAGGTGATATTGTTGACCTTTCAAACAGAACATTTGCATCCCCAGGTTCTTTTTTGGAAAAACAATGACTTGCTTTTGAGATTGTGTTAAGGCACTTTGTTGAATATGAAATTTTTGAAGCTCTTCTTATGATTATTCAGGGCACTGCGGGAACTGGGAAGTCTTTCTTTATCTATTGTATTTTTGAAGTTCTTCCTAATTAGTCAAGTGATGGAATAATCCCTTTGCTTCTTCTTGCACCAACAAGAATATCTGCTTTTAATATACATGCAAAAAAAATACACTTGGCTCTAAAAATACCAATTAAAGATATGCAGCCACTACAGGGGTAGTCACTCGCAGTATTCCAAGAAGAAATGTGACATGTTAGATATATATTTATTGATGAAATGAGCTTTCTGGGATCAAGGTTGTTTATGCAGATAGATGCTTGGTTATGAGAAGCATTTCTAGAGAAAAAGAATTGTCCTTTTGGTGGGAGATCCATCATCTTTGTGGGTCACTTTTCCCACTGCCTCCTGTCAGAGATAAGCCTTTGTATGTAGGTAATACAACAGGGAAAGTCTTGTGGAACAAATTCAACATTGTCGTCACTCTTGACACAATCTTTTTCCAACAAGGGAATAATCAGAAAAAATCTTGTTTTTGTAGAGTCCTCAATAATATAAGAAACGTAGAAGCTATTCTTGAATATTGGGACTTTCTTATGTCACGGGATGATATGAGGTTGCATCCTATAGAAATATATTTATTCAATGCAATGGTTCACATGTTTCCAACAAATAATTTGGTGTACTTTCATAATAGGCATATGTTAAAATCATTAAATTCTCCAATTGCACGATGTGTTGCTAAATATTCAAGGCGTTCAGAAATTTGCGGCATTGATGATGATCAATTGGACCATGAAGTTTTGTTGTGTTGTGGTCAGCATGTTATGTTGACACGTAATTTATGAGTTGAAGTTGGCTTGGTGAATGGTGCACTTGGTTTTTTTAAGGATATATTCTATGTGCCTACCTCTAAGCCACCTACACTTCTAATGTTCACAACTTTGTTGTTTTTGATAAGTATGTTGGTATTCCATTTGATGCAAGCAATCCAAAAATTGTCCCTATCACCCCAGTGATAAGAGGAAATTGGAAACAAATTCCTTTTGAAGATGGCATGGGTTCTTACAATCCACAAGTCACAGAGATTGACTTTAGAATGAGTGTTAGTTGATATCGGTAATAAAGAGCAGCAAGGCCTTACCTTCACAGCCATATCAAGAGTGAAATCAATAGATGGTTTACACATTACACCGCCTTTTACATTCAAACGTTATGCCTAGATGAAAGATAGCATATATGTTACAATTAGGAATAAGGAAGAGGAGTGATTGAAGTCCATATCACTATGAAATACAACTAATAACATTTTGGCCTTCTTTATAGTTTTGAACTTGAATTTTGTAGTAGATTATTTGATGTGGACAAAAAAATATATATATGTTAAGACTCAATGTTCTTTCTGTGGTTGCAATGTTGGTTAAATTGTGATTATTTGAAACACGAGTGTTGTTTTTATGTGCAAAATTGTATATCTCTAGTCATAGAGTGTCCTATTATGTTGTTCTTCTTTAAATCCAATGTGTCCAATTTAGATGTGTTTTTTTCATTTATGTTGCTTTGCTCCAATGAGAGTGTTACTGTTTTATATCTTTATCTTGCATTTCTGTTTGTTGTGGTCATCTGTGTGGATACCTTTGCTTTATTCACCAGGATCCATATATGAAAATATTGTTTACAATTATAATATTGTTGTTACGATTTCATGTTCTAGGTGTTTATATCAATATTCTTGACATTTATAGTACTAATACATTCATGTATTGTTATCAATGTATTTATGGCCTGAATTCTATTTACTTTTTACAGTGTAGTGTTATAAATGTGTTATTATTAATGTAGTCATGTATTATCATTATCGCATTTATCAAAATATATATATCGCTGACATATATCCTTTGAAATATAACAATTTTGAATGCTCAAAAATGATATGATAAAGAATTATTTGAGAAAAAATACATATATCAACAATAGCAATTTTTAAAGAAGTGTTCATTCACATAAGGAAATAAGAGAAAAAAAATGATAGAAGTACCACATGCATTTGAATCCTTTTGATGTGAACAACACTTCGATTCCACTTTCTTGTTTGAGAAAACCTCCAGAAGAT
This sequence comes from Pinus taeda, assembly GCA_000404065.3. Classification (NCBI taxonomy): domain Eukaryota; kingdom Viridiplantae; phylum Streptophyta; class Pinopsida; order Pinales; family Pinaceae; genus Pinus; species Pinus taeda. The sequence continues at coordinate 115,043 of APFE030287556.1, read as the reverse complement.
GCAAAAGTGCAAGTCCTAAAAAAGCTTCTTGGTTTGCAGTGTGGTTCGTATATTGGCTTTGGTTTAGATCACTATCAAAGTAACCTATTTTGACTCTTCTGTAGGAAGTATTAATATTGGCACAAGCATCTTAAACAACAGAGTAACATTTACTTCATTTTCAATAACATGAGATTTGCTTCGCAAATTTGAAGCATGTGGAATGGCTCTATGACAATGTCTTTATCTTTGATTATTCCTAAAAGAGAAATAAGCATATAGATGGCTCACTTATCAAATAGAAAGATGCATTCATATAATGGTTACTTTGTTTAAGAAACAAAGTAGTTATAAAACATTATCGCATTCATCAAAATATATATATATCGCTGACATATATCCTCTTAAATATAACAAATCTCAATCTTGAGAAATGATATGATAAACAATTATTTGAGAAAAAATACATATATCAACAATAGCAATTTTTAAACAAGTGTTCATTCACATAAGTAAATAAGACAAAAATAGTGATAGAAGTAGCGCATGCATTTGAATCCTTCTGATGTGAACAACACCTCGATTCCACTATGCTATTTGAGAAAAACCTCCAAAAGATGCAAAAGTGCAAGTCTTGAAAAAGCTTCTTGATAAAAAATGTGAAACCTTGATGCAGTTTTTGATTAAAAAAATATTTAGAGGTAAAGCATATATATATATATATATATATATCGTTGACATATATCCTCTAAAATATAACAATTCTCAATCTTCAGAAATGATATGATAAAGAATTATTTGAGAAAAAATACATATATCAACAATAGCAATTTTTGAACAAGTGTTCATTCACATAAGGGAATAAGACAAAAACAATGATAGAAGTAGTACATGCATTTGAATCCTTCTGGTGTGAAAAACACTTCGATTCCACTTTGTTATTCGAGAAAAACCTCCAGAAGATGCAAAAGTGCAAGTCTTGAAAAAGCTTCTTGATAAAAATGTGAAACCTTGATGCAGTTTTTGATAAAAGAATATTTTGAAGTACAGTAGTGCGACTTCCCAAGTCAAAATTTTATACAAATTGAGGACCCTTTCTAAACCAAAACCAATATAAGTAACCACAACAAATATAGCGAATATGTTACAATTAGGAAGAAGGAAGAGGAGCGATTGAAGTCCATATCACTATGAAATACAACTAGTAACATTGTAGCCTTCTTTATAGTTTTGAACTTGAATTTTGTAGTGGATTATTTGATGTATACAAAACAAAAGATATATGTTAAGGCTCAATGTTCTTTCTATGGTTGCAATGTTGGTTAAATTATGATTATTTTAAACACTAGTGTTGTTTTTATGTGCAAAATTGTATATCTCTAGTCTTAGAGTGTCCTATTATGTTGTTCTTATTTAAATCCAATGTGTCCAATTTAGATGTGTTTTTTTCATTTATGTTGCTTTTCTCCAATGGGAGTGTTACTATTTTATATATTTCTCTTGCATTTCTGTTTGTTGTCGTCTTCTGTGTCGATCCCTTCGTTTTATTCACCAGGATCCATATATGAAAAATTGAGTACATTTATAATATTGTTGTTGCGATTTCATGTTCTAGGTGTTTATATCAATATTCTTGACATTTATAGTATTAATACACTCATGTATTGATATCAATGTATTTATGGTCTGAATTCTATTTATTGTTTACAATGTAGTGATATAAATGTGTTATTATTAATGTAGTCATGTTTTATCATTATCGCATTCATCAAAATATATATATCGCTGACATATATCCTTCGAAATATAACAATTTTGAATGTTCAGAAATGATACGATAAAGAATTATTTGAGAAAAAATACATATATCAACAATAGTAATTTTTAAAGAAGTGTTCATTCATATAAGGAAATAAGAGAAAAACAATGATAGAAGTACCACATGTATTTGAATCCTTCTGATGTGAACAAAACATCGATTCCACTTTCCTATTTGAGAAAACCTCCAGACGATGCAAAATTGCAAGTCTTGATAAAGCTTCTTGGTTTGCAATGTGGCTCTTATATTGGTTTTGGTGTTCAAACTATGACATGAAAATCTGGGATTTGGTATAAAATTAGCAGTGTGATGGCGGTTGACCTAATTCACTGAATTGGCCTCTTCTCTTGTGCTTACTACTCATATATTGCTAGCATTAGTTGGATTTCTGAAGGTTGGCTCATCCTAGAATGTAGCAGGGCTGTGTAGGTGGCATCAGAGAGTTTGGGAACCATGCAGTTGACCGCGTTAGACAGGAATTTCATGGCCATCTGTTGCCTATGAGGCTTGACTAAAAGAAACCATAATGCATTGCATGTCAAGTTTTGAACTTCTCTGATCTGTTTTCCTCTGCTTTTTAGCTATTGTCTCCATTGATGTTCCAGTTCCTTTGCTTCGAGAGTTTTCTTGGAGAGAAATTGGAAATCAAAATAGACATATATAAATTGTTATTTACTAAATTGATTACAACATTCATTGTAGCTCTGGCTCTAGAAGTTTCCCTCTCGGCTTTCATTAGCTGAGATTCCCATTCCATAAATAGGATTTCCTTCTGCGATTCTTATTTTTGGCATATTTGCATCCATTCCTTCCTCTGAATTTTTCCAAGAGAAAAAGTTTGTTATTCTTTCATCTGCTTTCTCCACTTCCAATTTCATGCCAATTACCTTGTCAATCAATGATGCAAAGATGTCACACAACGAGTTGGCCAATGATATATTATGGGAAAGGATGTTCAATTGCTAGGACAAGGCTTTGGTTATCTCCAAGGCTTCTTTTTTGAATTCAGTAACTTGTGGATAACCCTTGTATTTCTCTATCTGTAATTGTAGTTGTGCAACTTAATCATCCTTGGCCTTCTTTTCTTGCTCAATTGCTAACTGAAGGCTACTTATTTCTTGAGACAACTTATGTTGTTTCTGGACAACCTACTTATCAATTTTGTGTTTCTCCATATTCAACTGTTCTTTAAGTTTCTCATTTTGTTCCTTTGTTCTACTAGATGTTGTTCTAGTTGATTAATCTTTTGTTGTTCTTCTGCTGATTGCATCTGAAGCTCAGTGATCCTTTGATCTTTATCCTTGATTAGTTGACTGACCTCTGAGGCTTTGTCCATTGTTGTTGTTGTGTAAGCCCCTGCATACTGAGATAATTTTGTTAAATCCTGAGAAGGATTGACTTCTAACTTCCATACCACATTCATGATTTTGTCTTGAGGAGTTAAAAGAGGTTCTTGATCAGTTTTCCTCTTTTTACTCTGTCTTTTAACTACAGCCCTATGCTTTGGACTATAGAATACATCAAGGGGTGGTATTTCCTCTATTTTTAGTACAATCCCTTCTGTGCGATTTTTGAGAATTATTTCTATATCCTGCTGCATTTTGGGTGGGCCACTTGTCCCTTCAATCAGAACACTAATAACCTCCTAATGTTGTGCTATAGGTGGTTTTGGTGTAGTGAGGTTTTGGGAGTCATTTGGGTTTTTTATGATTAGATCGAATTGCTCTGATTCCTTGATTAAAGTTGGATGAATATACATATCAGTATGAAGGAGCTCAGTAGTTCCTTGCTTTGTCCTCTGCCTTTCAGGGCTCTTCTACTTATCAGAAATCTTCTGGGTAGTTTTTCCTTCACTTCACCCTCCATTTTGCAACATAGGGGTGGTATTTAATAAGTGCATTGATAGAGTTTCCACCCTCCTTGTTCTAAATTGTAGAAATTCTTCTACTCCCTCTGCTCCCACTTTGATTTTCACAAGTTGCTTTACTTGAGGAAATAAGTTAGTTGAGGTGAACAAATCATCATAATCATCTTTCTCATGTTCAAACATGGCAATTTTGACATGAGAGGTGAAGTTATCGGCTATTTATTTTGGATCATATTGCCTCTTTGGAATGGTTGTTAATTTTAGCACTTTTACTTTCTCTGCTTCTTTTTCTGCATGTTTGAAGTCATGAAGTGTGAAAGTACCACGTGGGAGGGGGAATGAAGGCCACATTTGCTTTTTGGACTCCTTTACATTTCTGGACATCCCTGCTTCTATGAATTGATAAGCTATTTCCTTGGCAAACAAATTATCGGGAATTTATAAGGGGAGAACATGTGGAGCATCAGTGCTTCCAAAATTTCTATTGTAGGTGAAGTTTTCTTCACCAAACCAATTACCAATTGATGTTAAGTTGACAACGGCTTCATCGGATAACCGAGGAGTGGGTTTATTCAACATAGCATAATGAAAAGGAAAAACAAAACCATGATAGATTCTATAAATATACTTTTTATAACGGGTTTTCCACAATTCCTTATGATAGATGTGAATGGGGTTTTTGTCTTGTGGATTCTATTTCCAACCTAAAATAGGGTAATCAGAATTGAAATAGATAGTGTCCATAACGTAGGCACTCATATAAAATGGGGGTATTACCCAGGTAGTCACGAGCATATTTCTCCTATAATCAAGGATATGGTTGGCCATTTTATCAGACAAAATGATTGCCCAATCCATGACATACAAATTAACTGCTTCCTCCATTAAACGAACCATTTCAATTGAAAAAATAGCGGAATCAGAGACTCCAAAGACTCTACACATCATAGCACTAGCATAGTAGTAAGGAGATGCTAAGGAGTCAACATAATACATACCCAATGATTCATGCTTGTCTTTATTTGGGTAATGCCTCCATTGCCTGATAGGATCTAATTCCATGTCATTTTCTTTGGCAAAGGCTTCGACAAAAATGCCTTGTTGTAATGCTTCTGTGGTTCTGCCAAATGGTACATCTTTTTGATATCTTCTGCTCTAAATGACCCAAACATCCTTCCATCAACCGTAAAAAATGCTCTGTCTATAATGTTCATACTCTCGATTACCCATCTAACTAAATCATTGTAGGGTAATGTTCTGGCGCGAGTAGCTACTTTGTGGAGAAAAGAGTTGGCCAACTCCTTGAGAGTATTCTTTGATTTCTGAGTGGGGTAGGTTGTTCCCTTTTCTTCTTCAATTTCTTCTAGATATTCAACTTCCAATAAATTGTATATGCTTTCCCATGAAGCTTTGCCCAGGCTGACACAGGTAGTATCACCTATCAGGACCTTCTTTACTAGTTCCTCCTTGGTTAAGACTGGAATCTTTACTTTATTTGATCTATTCAACATTTCTACTGAATTGATGAATTCAAACTTACTCTGCAAAAGAAACAAATGACCAAAATAGAAGATAAAATTCATTCCAAGATAATGCACAATACATAACATTAATAGAAACTAAGCGCAATAAGTGATATGGATTTGATATATTCTGTTACCATAGTTGAAATCCTCGAAGGATTCAACCATAACTACTTTATTAATGATTTCAGCAATTACCAATCATGATCATTAACTTCCATAATGATATGTCACATCGAACATATTAATAATGGTTCTTTAAAGTAAATATCGTAACTTTCCCGATGAGTGATTAGCAATGATCGCATATGGGAGATCGATAGACCCAACTTTATGCTTTAGCCATTTCTTTGGTATGCCTCCCATTGTGATAAAGAGTGAGTTGTCATAGGGAGGCGGGATAATGTTGAAGAAATCAATAAATCATTTATTTCTCATTTACTAATGATTTATGCTCTTAAAACCCGCAAGAATTTGTTTAACCGTCCTATTTCCACTTTATTGAAAAGCGCGCCTTTATTTATCATGATGAAATTGCATCAGTAGATCTAAAATGGGCATTTGTTATGTGTTTTGGGACCTTACCGACGCGTGATTGTGATTGTCTTGTTGCATCAACGCAGTTGTATGACCCCATGGAATGCTTCCTTAAGAAATTTGCGATATGCGCTTTGCAATTGTGTTATCGCATCGGGGAATGCCACAAGAAACGTTAAGTCCATTTTTTAGCCAAAGGATGTGCGTGATGCGATATGTTTCATTTATGTTTTATCTTATGACAAGGTTTTTGTTTCGCATTTACATTGGATCGAACCTCATCATAAGGATATTCATGTATCATATGGATTTTTTTCAAAATGCGATTGTTATTGAAGTTATCCTAAAAGCGAAAGGACTTATTATTTAGAACTATTGATTTTAGCTAAGTTTATTAGAAAAGGGACCTATTTCTTGGTAAAATTTTAATATAAAAATTTTGAAATGGGGAGGGTTGTTGTATAGCACAACAGGTTTCTAATATTCTTCCCTTGGGTTTATTAATTCCCAATGGTTTATAATATCAAATTATTCATTTGCTTCATTCTTAAAATTTTTAATATTAATAATTCCTTGGGTTTATAATCCCTTAAGGTTTTATTGTTAATACCTCGGGTTTATTATTCGTTTGGGTTTATTATATCAATCCCTTGGGTTTATAATATCAAATACTTGGGTTTATTATTCACGAGTCAAACATGGTTTATTATAATTTTGACCATGGCCCAACATGGAATTGTGATAGGAATTGTCTCAATATGTAAATCAATAATGGTTGATCATGTTTATTTTAATGTTTATAATATTATTCCCTTGGATTTAATATTATTCCCTTGGGGTCTTAGTATTAATCGCTTCATTTTATTATTCCTTTGGGTTTCTCATAATAATCCCAAGGGTTTATTATTCCCATAGGTTTATAATATCGATCATGGTAAACCATGGTTGATTCTCGCATTCTGACAGTGATTATCTCACCATCAAACTAAATCATGTTTATTTTGATGTATGTAGTATTTACATTTGGGTTTACCATTGTTGGGTTTATAGTATTAGGCCCATTGCTTGAATATTATTCCATTAGGTTCATAATCCCTTGTGCTTTTAGTATTAATCCCTTGGGTTTATTGTTCACTGGGATTCTAATATTAATCCCTTTTTGATTGCTCATTTGGGTTTATAACATCAATCCCTTGGGTTCATTATTCTACTTGCTTTATAGTATCAAGCATTGTAAACCATTGCCGATAATAGCCAAACGTGGTCAATCATGGTTGAATGTCGCGTTGTGATAAGAATTGTCTCACCATCAAAATAAACCATGTTTATTTTAGTGTTTGTAGTATTTATATCTGGGTTTGTCAATGTTGGGTTCATAATATTAGTCCCATCGTTCAATGTTGTTGGGTCTATAGTATTAGGCCCATCTGTTTAATATTATTCCATTGGATTCATAACCCCTTGGGCTTTTAGTATTAATCCCTTGGGTTTATTGTTAATTTGGGTTTTTAATATCAATCCCTTAGGTTCATTATTGTGTTCGTTTTATAATATTAATCATTGTAAACCATTGTCAATCATAGTCAAACATGGTCAGTCATAGTTGAATGTCGCATTGTGACAAGAATTGTCTTAGCATCAAAATAAACCATGTTTATTTTAGTGTTTGTGGTATTTATATTTGGGTTTACCAATGTTAGTTTTATAATATTATTCCCTTGGTTGAATGTTGCATTTTGAAAATTCTTGACTCACCATGAAAATAAACCATGTTTATTTTAGTGTTTGTAGTGTTTATATTTGGGTTTAACAATGTTGGGTTTATAATACTAGTCCCATGGGTTTAAGATTACTTCCTTGGGTTCATAAACCCTTGGGGTTTTAGTATTGATCCCTTTGTTTATTATTCCTTTAGGTTTATAATATCAATCCATTGGGTTTATTATTCCCTTCAGTTTATAATATCAATCATGGTAAACCATTGTCAATCATAGCCAACCATGGTTTAATGTCACATTGAAAAACAATTGTCTCACCATCAAAATAAACCATGTTTATTTTAGTGTTTGTAGTATTTATATTTGGGTTTACACTTGTTGGTTTTATAATATTAGTCCCTTGGTTAAATGTTGCATTTTGACAGAGATTGACCCACCATGAAAATAAACCATGTTTATTTTAGTGTTTGTAGTGTTTATATTTGGGTTTAACAATGTTGAGTTTATAATATTAGTCCCATGGGTTTAATATTATTTCCTTGGGTTCATAAATCATTGGGGTTTTAGTATTGATCCCTTTGTTTATTATTCCTTTAGGTTTGTAATATCAACTCCTTGGGTTTATTATTCCCTCCGGTTTATAATATTGATCATGGTAAACCATTGTCAATCATAGCCAACCATGGTTCAATGTCACATTGTGACAACGATTGTCTCACCCTGAAAATAAATAATAATCACTTGGGTTTATTATTCCTTTGGGTTTATTATATCAATACCTTGGGTTTATTATTCCCTTGGGTTTATAATCCCTAGGGCTTTTAGTATTAATCCCTTGGGTTTATTGTTCATTGGGGTTTTATTATTAATCCCTTAGGTTTATTGTTCATTTGAGTTTATGAAATCAATCCCTTGGGTTCATTATTCCATTTGGGTTTTAATATCAATCATTGTCAACCATTCCCAGTCATAGCCAAACATGGTCAATCATGGTTGAATGTTGCATTGTGACAAGAATTGTCTCACAATAAAAATAAACAATGTTTATTTTAGTGTTTGTAGTATTTATATTTGGGTTTAGCAATGTTGGGTTTATAGTATTAGTCCCATGCTTCAATGTGGTTGGGTCTATACTATTAGGGCCTTCGATTTAATATTATTCCATTGGGTCCAAAATCCCTTGGGCTTTTAGTATTAATCCGTTGGATTTATTGTTCATTGGGGTTTTAGTATTAATCCCTTGGGTTTATTATTCATTTGGGTTTATAATATCAATCTCTTGGGTTCATTATTGTGTTTAGTTTATAATATCAACCGTTGTAAACCATCGTCAATCATAGCCAAACATGGTCGATCATGGTTGAATGTCACATTATGACAAGAATTGTCTCACCATCAAAATAAACCATGTTTATTTTAGTGTTTGTAGTACTTATATTTGGGTTTACCAATGTTGGTTTTATAATATTATTCCCTTGGTTGAATGTCGCATTTTGACAGAGGTTGACTCACCATGAAAATAAACCATGTTTATTTTAGTGTTTGTAGTGTTTATATTTGGGTTTAACAATGTTGGGTTTATAATATTAGTCCCATGGGTTTAATAGTATTTCCTTGGGTTCATAAACCCTTGGGGTTCTAGTATTGATCCCTTTGTTTATTATTCCTTTAGGTTTATAATATCAATCCCTTGGGTTTATTATTCCCTTCGGTTTATAATATCAATCATGGCAAACCATTGTCAATAATAGCCAACCATGCTTCAATGTCACATTGAAAAAACAATTGTCTCACCATGAAAATAAATAATAATCCCTTGGATTTATTATTCCTTTTGGTTTATTATATCAATACCTTGGGCTTATTATTCCCTTGGGTTTATAAGCGCTTGTGTTTATTGTTCATTGAGGTTTTAGTATTAATCCCTTGGGTTTATTGTTAATTTAGGTTTATGATATGAATCCCTTGGGTTCATTATACCATTTGGTTTATAATATCAATCATTGTAAACCACCGCCAATCATAGCCAAACATGGTCAATCATGCTTGAATGTCGCATTGTGACAAGAATTGTCTCACCATCAAAATAAATGATGTTTATTTTAGTGTTTGCAGTATTTATATTTTGGTTTAGCAATGTTTGGTTTATGATATTAGTCCCATGCTTCAATGTTGTTGGGTCTATACTATTAGGGCCTTCGGTTTAATATTATTCCATAGGGTTCATAATCCCTTGATCTTTTAGTATTAATCCCTTGGGTTTATTGTTGATTTGGTTTTAAATATTCAATCCCTTGGGTTCATTATTGTGTTTGGTTTACAATATAAATCATTTTACACCATTGGCAATCATATCCAAACATGGTCGATCATGGTTGAATGTCACATTGTGACAAGAATTGTCTCACCATCAAAATAAACCATGTTTATTTCAGTGTTTGTAGTATTTATATTTGGGTTTACCAATGTTGGTTTTATAATATTAGTCCCTTGGTTGAATGTCTCATTTTGACAGAGATTGACTCACCATGAAAATAAACCATGTTTATTTTAGTGTTTGCATTGTTTATATTTGGGTTTAACAATGTTGGGTTTATAATATTAGTCCCATGGGTTTAATATTATTTCCTTGGGTTCATAAATCCTTGGGGTCTTAGTATTGATCCCTTTGCTTATTATTCCTTTAGGTTTGTAATATCAACCCCTTGGGTTTATTATTCCCTTCAATTATAATATTGATCATGGTAAACCATTGTCAATCATAGCCAACCATGGTTCAATGTCACATTGTGACAACAATTGTCTCACCATGAAAATAAATAATAATCACTTGGGTTTATTATTCCTTTGGGTTTATTATATCAATACCCTGGGTTTATTATTCCCTTGGGTTTATAATCCGTTGGGATTTTAGTATTAATCCCTTGGGTTTATTGTTCATTGGGGTTTTAGTATTAATCCCTTGGGTTTATTGTTCATTTGATTTTATGAAATCAATCCCTTGAGTTCATTATTCCATTTGATTTATAATATCAATCATTGTAAATCATTGCCAATCATAGCCAAACACGGTCAATCATGGTTGAATGTCGCATTGTGACAAAAATTGTCTTACCATCAAAATAAACAATGTTTATTTTAGTGTTTGTATTATTTATATTTGGGTTTAGCAATGTTGGGTTAATAATATTAGTCCCATGCTTCAATGTTGTTGGGTCTATACTATTAGGGCCTTGGGTTTAATATTATTCCATTGGGTTCAAAATCCCTTGGGCTTTTAGTATTAATCCGTTGGGTTTATTGTTCATTGGGGGTTTTAGTATTAACCCCTTGGGTTTATTGTTCATTTGGGTTTATAATATCAATCCCCTTGGTTCATTATTACATTTGGTTTATAATATCAATCATTGTAAACCATTGTCAATCATAGCCAAACATGGTTAATCCTGGTTGAATGTCAAATTGTGACAAGAATTGTTTCACCATCAAAATAGACCATGTTTATTTTAGTGTTTGTAGTATTTATATTTGGGTTTACCAATGTTGGTTTTATAATATTAGTCCCTTGGTTGAATGTCACATTTTGACAATGATTGACTCACCATGAAAATTAACCATGTTTATTTTAGTGTTTGTGGTGTTTATATTTGGTTTTAACAATGTTGGGTTTATAATATTAGTCCCATGGGTTTCATATTATTTCCTTGGGTTCATAAACCCTTGGGGTCTTTTCCCACTTTTAATATTATTAGCATGATTGTTGAGGCATAGCCCTCATCGCAATCGGTAATCAACGTTTCCCCATATATATATCCATTATATCGTTGATATGACAGACCCGCCACCGTCATTAAATTTAATACATAGGCTTTTAGGTCTAGCTTACCCATATCACAATCGGCAATCATTTCTATTATAATCTCTTTATAATTGAAATATATAAAATGCACAATCATAAAAAGACTTTTCGACATGGTGGACCTAATGGGGCTTACAACCATAATGAATATACCTTTCGAGTTTGGCCTTCTATCGCAAATCACAATCGTTGATCATTGAATGCACCAACATATGTATTCAACATTTTACAAAGCCATTAGGCTGTTAAAAAATAACGTAAATATGTTTTAGGTCCAGCGTACCAATATCACAATCAACAATCATTGAATGCACCAATATACGTATTCAGTGCCTTACAGACCTGTCGGGCTTTTAAACATAACGTAAATATGTTTCGGGCGTACCACCATTAATCGCAATTAGCAATCTTTATATATGTAGATACATATAACTACGGACCCATTGGGACTTTGCAACAAAATATAAATGTGTTTCGGGTCCGCACGACTCATCGGAATCGGGAATCAGTGATTCTTGTGGTAATAACCTGCCCGCTGCACTTTTGTGATTGTGATTGTGATATATAAAGGGGACCATTCTATATAACTTCTTATATTATGAGTTGATTTAATTCTTGCATGTATTTAGCACCTGACAGACCCGCCAGGCTTTTAAACATAACATAAATATGTTTCAGGTCTGCCACCATTAATCGCAATCGAGAATCAGTGATTCATGTGGTAATAACCTACCCATTGCACTTTTGCGATTGCAATTTATTTGTGTTAGTAATATATACGTAAATATCTTTCGAGTCCGCCACCATTAATCATGATTGGCAATCTTTATATATGTGCATACATATAACTATAGACCCACTGAGTCTTTACAACAAAAGATAAGTGTGTTTGGGGTGCACACTGCTCATCGCAATCGAGAATCAGTGATTCCTGTGGTAATAACCTGCCCACTGCACTTTTGCGATCATGATTTATTTTGTATAGTAATATTATTATATATATATATATATATATATATATATATATTATAAGACCACTCCATATAACTTCTCATTATTATGAGTTGATTTAATTCTTGTCTATATTATTATAATATATAATAATAATGTATTTATAATATTTAATATAGTTTTAATATCCTAAATATTATAATAATTAACCCTTTGTATACAAAGCTAAGATAAATTTAAAAATACTAATATTATTATTAGTTTATATTATTATTAATAATATTAATGTATAGTTATAAATATATAAGATATAAGAATATAGTTGCTATTATTGTGTAGTTACTTTTTAATTATCATAACATAATAAATAAATTGTGTCTTATTTTATTATTATAATAATAGTTGAATTAAATTATATTATAATATAATTATATTTTATATATAATAATATATATTATTATATTAAGTAGGTTATTTAATAATTATTAAAATAATATAATATTATTATTGAGTTATTGTTATTAATTATTAGTATATACTAGGAGTTCATTAATTATTATAATATTAATATAATATTATATGTATTATATATTTAAATAATATGGTTATTATATTTATATAGTTAATTAATAATCTTAAAATATCTATAATAATTATTAATGTGGTTGATATAAGCCTATCCGCTAATATCAACCACATTAAAAAATGTGATTGATATATGCTTTATATACCATTATCGAAATATATCAACCATATTTATCTTGGTAAATATAGCTATGTTAGTTAAATAAAGTACTAATAAGGGTAAACCTCCCTCCAACTCCTCAATATTAATAGCTTTGACATAAATAAAAATGAGTCACGATTAATAGTTATAACTACAATAATTCCCTACCTACTATTGCTACTATATCTGAGTGATATTTCCTGGGATGAGGCTTTTGATTTGAGAGGACCATCATATTGGTTTATTTGTGTGAAAACGATAACTATTTTATTATATTTTTATGTTGTTATTGGCATTATAGTGATAGTGTTAGCAGTGTGGAAACTTCAAAACATTAAAATGTGCACGAGTTCCATAACTTAGGGGCACTATTTTGATAGCTAATAAGGATGTGAGATCATTGCTAGTGATAGCACCTTTGGGCACACCGATTGTGCCTAGTCATGGCTAGTGAACCAGTATTCCAATTTTCGCTCTCTTATTTCACCATAGTTGTTATTTCCACATTCAAATCTCGTGGTGGCTTTACACAATCACTCTATCTTACCAAATCGTCCATCTATACTGTGATTTCTAGAATCATATTTGTTTTGGGCCCCATTTTCAATATGCGCAATTTTATATGCAACACAGTATCATTCAACTCACGGACTCATAGATTTCTGCTAATATTTTAAAAAAATTATATACAAGCGCATAATGGTGTCAAAGGTTGAAAGGAAATTCATAATATTAGAACGATGTAGGGAGTAAAAACCGCACTAAATGTATTATGTCAATTGTAATGACCAAAGAATTTACGTAAATAAATTACTTATTTACCTTGTGGTTAAAGATAAATAGAAATTACTATCTTCTTGAAGTAATGAAATATTATATGTTTTAAATTTAATAATATGAAACGCATAATTTTGTGTGCATGATAGTTCATGTAAAAGAAAGTTATTTCCTTTCTTATGAATGAGAAGGAAAAAGGAAAAGCAGTTGCCAATATATTAGGGTGAAACCCTAACTGTTTCTCTGCTCCTTAGAAAAAAAAGAAGAGGAGAAAAGACCTGGGTTGTTTTTGGAACAAACAGGAAAGAAAAAAAAAGGAAACAGCAGAGGAAAGAGGCACTGAACTAAGGAAAAAGTGCTACGTCTGGTGAGGACCAGATAGCACCGGCACCATTGTGCCTTCCCATTTGCAGAGGCTGTGGCCAGCAAGGGGTTGCTTGGGGGAGAGACGCAGTGCAGACGACTGGTCTCGTGGCTGGGTGGATAACAAGCATCAGATAATTTTCTACAGGTGATAGCAGAGCAGAAGGAAGCGGAAGAAAGTACAGGTAAGCATATCAAATCTTTTAAATTCCAGGATTGATATGGACAATGGTGGTATTGGTGGATTGTTAGTGTTAATCATTATTAGTGTAAGATGCAGATGTTAAATTACTATTACCATCCATGTTATACCACACAACAGATACGTACAGAAAGGAAGGTAAATAGAAAAACTGAAGGTTCAAGTAAACCTGTACATTTTACATTGTCTGTACATTAACCTGAATTCCTAAACAATAAAGAAATATAGATACCTGAAAAGTAAATAGATTAACTTCTGTACAGCTTTTCATACAAAAGATATTTTCATATGTCAAATAGACAGACAACGATTTATAAGAAAGAACGATATTAAGAATACAGAAATCTTTAGAATAAAGATATATCAAAGTTCCTAAAATATATATGTAGGGATGCAGCAAGATAACCCAAACTCTGTATTTAGAAAACAATCCATTCAATTTAACGTATCAGCTATCTGTCGGGTAACATAAGCAGAGTGCCCTCATATGACCAGGCAAAATTAAGTATGTAATGAATGTAACTGTAGTCATAACAATCGGAGGTTGGCATTTGAAACAAAATGCATACAAAAGATTCATTATTAATTACTGGACATAGCATGTCAGCGATAGTCTCACTATCGTTCAGAAAAACCCTTATCAAAACATAAATAAATCGAGGCGTAGCATAAATAAACTGAAGACTTCAATAATAAATGGGTGTTCGGTCTGAACATTGCGCGCAGGTGAACATCACCTGGTGGCGATAAGCCACAGCAAGAAGGGCCGGAACCCCATGACAAGAAAACCCATTTATCGAAATAATTATTCGGGGTTTCTACTGGCTAAGGAAAAGAAGGCGAAAGACTAAATTAAATAGCCAGAATTTAGCATGCCGTTACCGCCATCATATGATTAACCGGCAAATAGAATGTAGCATTATACTGTTCAGACAACCGGATCTTTTTTCAGAGATTCCAAATCATTATACAGTATTAGTGCATGTAAAGAGCCCATAGGTTGACAAGTTAACGGAAGGAAAGGATAATCAATGCAGTCTTGAGAGTACAAATAATCACAACACTAAGAGATTATAATTAGGCCGACGGCCGAACGAAAAGAAAACAAAGACTGTATTAAATCATAATTGAAAACCCATTCGGTGAATCGAACAACCCAGGAAACATTATCATTAACATATGGAGATTCTGTGACAAGCCTGTCCTTCACAATAATGGAAACTCGCATATTAACAATCATGAAAAATAGGGAAAAAAAACCCCTTTTTTGACATCGACCCGGTCGGGTAAAAGTCAGTAGCAGTCATAACAAGACAAGCGGCAAATATAATGATCGAATCCTTACATATAACTTAATCCGAGCACCATTATTCTTAATCATTGAAAATACAACTCTGTTCGAGCCTTAAGTCAGACCACCCTAAACCCTAAGAGACCGTTCTACACATTGAACGTGGAACAAAACAAATACAAGGAAAGACATCCGTGATCCGCCTTCAGTAGAAAATTATCAATAGACCTGGTAGGAAACAGGGTGAAATAAGGCGGCGGATAATTCCAATTGCTGAAACAGAGGACTGTGAGTTGTCTACTTACCTGGGCTGTGACTCAAACGCAAATCCCTGTGCCATCCGCGCGGCTACCTCCATTACACCACCGGATACCTGTCAGCAAACAATTGCGGATTATTAACTATATCCATGCACAGTAAGATGGTTTCTCTGGGAAAAATCACAGCAGAAAAGATTGCTTACCGGTAAAGGACGTGCCAAGCAGGGGTATCCACGGAGAGCTCGTCACCTGTAACAGTTCGCGGGCGATGTGATTAACCAGGGCCGAGACCAGAGTGAAGAAACCATGGCGGAGGTGAACTGAAAGCCGCTCTCGGCAAAACGAACAAAGACAAATGACCCGAAACCCTCGCCCATCGACCCTAAAAGCAATGCCGCCAAAACCCTGGAAATCTCCACCGTCCGTTTGCTGAGGAGCGATCAGAACTGTCCACAGCAATGGCAATCCCGAGGAGTTGGTAACCCTGCGGTGGTCATAAATATTATACCTTCCGACAGATGGGCGCCTGTACTTTAATACAGGTGGAAAGTAAACGTTAACCCGACGATAAATCGAGAAGGTCGGACATAGGGTGGCACGATGGAATTAAACTTATAAGTATTGTAACAATCGATGGTGCAATTCGAATGATATATATTGCTTAATAAATATTAAAATTTAAACATCAACGTTTGGTTATAAGTCTAAGTATATCCAACCTTATAACACGCATGTCACCGCAATGAAATTAACCTTTAATTTAGGGGTTGAATAAGTCAAGTATATAATATGATTAAGTTAAAAAAAAAAAAAAAATTTGAGGAATGTGACATGTGGTATCAGAGCCCAGACACAGCACTGTGGCCTCTGGGCAAAACAATCATAAAAGGACCCTGTAGTGAATCAATTGGTAGATGATCATTCCATTATTACTCTTGAACTGTTCCCTTTTTGCAGGAGGGATTTCTGGAAACGGAAGTCATGAGGAGGGCAGAGAACACGTCTCGACGACCTGTAATGGGACAGAACACGACCGGTGGGGACAATAACCCAGAGTTATGGGTACAACTAGGAGAAGAGGCGAGGATTACAAACCAAGCCATCTTGGAAACGGTACAGGAGCTGAAAAATGAAATGGCTCGGTTGCAAGAAGATAATGCTAGAGTAACCATGGAGCAGGAGAGAATTCTAAAAAGCTTGTCTGACAGACAAAACCAGTTACCCGCAAATCCTAGTGTGGAACACCCAAGGTTGTCAGAAGAGCAGAATCATCACATACCTCCTGAAGGATCAGAAGAGCAGGAAGAACGCTCAGACAACGCATTTGAACAGCAAACCTCAAAAAGGCAAAGGATGGAATTACAAGGGGAATTCCGTAAGATTAAGCCACCTCATTTTGACGGAGAACATGAGGAAGCAGCTGAAGCATGGTTAATAAACATGAACAAATATTTCCAACTTTATGAGTACGATCATAACCTTAAGGCACGACTGGCTATTTTCCAGCTGCAAGGAAAAGCTACCTTATGGTGGGAAGAAGTGAAGATTGTTAAGGGAGTTACTGAGCAAAGCATAACGTGGGACAATTTTCAAAAAATTTTTAAGGAGAGATATTTAACTGAACGTTTCTACGATGAGAAAGCCAGAGAATTTCATGACCTGCGGTTAGGACAGCAGACTATGGACGAGTTTGTTACCCGTTTTACGTCATTACTTCGCTACGTCCCATATATAAGGGAGGAAAAAGCAAAGGTGCAGCGATTTGTTAGCAGTTTACCCCCGTATATGCGGGAAAGAATTGAATTCGATAACCCAAAATCAATGGATGAGGTGATCCGCAAGGCTAGAATCTGTTATCAGCAAAGTAAACAGAAAGGAGAAACTGCTAATAGAAAGTGGAGTGATAAGAAAAATTTCAAGTTAGCTGGAAACTTCAAAGGAAATCGCAGCAGTGGAATCAAAGGGACTGGCAAAGGAATCAATAACAGATCTGCGCCAAAGACTACACCCAAGTTCAGAGTCGCAAATGAACCCAAAGCCAGTGAACAACAAATTAGACTGGATAATGAAGGAACAACAAGACCTCCTTTACAGTGTTGGGGTTGTGGGGGACCTCATTACATTAAAAATTGCCCACAGCAAAAAGGGACTGAACAGTTATCCCAGATTCATGAAGCTTCAACTGTTGGCGAAGTGGGACGAAGTGTACCCAGAATCAATGCAGCATTGGAGGATCGGCAGGCGGAGTACCAGCCAACCATGGTTGAATTCGAAGGTAAAATTTCAAACCTCCCCATATCTGTTCTGATTGATCCTGGGGCCACACTAAGTTATGTAAATCCAAAAGTAGTAGAACGTTGTAATTTACAGTCTGTTAAATTTAAAAATCCTTGGTTAGTACAATTGGCCACAGGAGCCAAACGGAAGGTAACCTCTAAGATCAATAACTGCTCTTTCACTATAGCAGACCAGCCAATCACAGCCGACTTGAATATACTCCCTCTAGGTTCTTATGACATTTTGATTGGGATGGACTGGTTGGAAAAGCATTGGTCATTGGTTGACTGTAAAACCAAAATCATCTATTACAGAGATCAGCAAGGAAACAGCAAAGAAGTGCAGGGCATTAAGCGACCTGTGCAGGTCCGGCCGATAACTGCAAATTAGCTGGTAAAATGTGTACGGAAGGGCTGTCAAGTGTATGCTGTCCAAGTAGGTTTTGCAAATTCTAAGGACAAGACAGCATCCTTGAATAATATTCCAGTAATACAAGATTTTGTGGATGTGTTCCCGGAAGAGATTCCTGGACTGCCGCCGCGGAGAGACATAGACTTCACCATAGAATTGGTGCCGGGAGCTGCACCGGTGTCACGGGCACCGTACAGAATGAGTATACCTGAGCTGACAGAATTAAAAATGCAGTTGCAGGAATTACTTGAGAAGAACTACATCCGTCCAAGTGTATCTCCATGGGGAGCCCCGGTGCTATTCGTTAAAAAGAAAGACGGCACCCTTAGGATGTGTATTGATTACAGACAATTGAATAAGTTGACTATTAAAAACAAATATCCTCTTCCCCGGATAGATGAATTGTTTGACCAGGTGAAAGGTGCAACTGTGTTCTCCAAGATCGACTTACGATCAGGCTATCATCAGATTAGAATTAAAGATGAGGATATCGCGAAAACAGCTTTTAGAACCAGGTATGGACACTATGAATTTGTAGTCTTGCCGTTTGGCCTCACCAACGCCCCGGCAACCTTCATGTGTCTGATGAATGGTATCTTTCATCCTTACTTGGATCAGTTTGTGCTAATATTTATTGATGACATTCTAATCTATTCCCGCAATATCGAAGAACATTGTGAGCATCTTCGAATAGTATTGTAGACCCTTCGGAAACATCAGTTGTATGCTAAATTTAGCAAATGTGACTTTTTCAAGGAAGAAATTCAGTATTTGGGTCACGTAATTTCAAAGGAAGGGATTGCAGTAGATCCAGAAAAGATTAAAGCTATATTGGACTGGCCCACCCCCAAAGATGTAACGGATGTCCGATCTTTTATGGGGTTGGCAGGATATTATAGGAGATTCGTGGCAGGCTTCTCCAAGGTGGCCTTTCCCATTACCTCACTACAGAAAAAAGGGAAACTATTTCAATGGACCCCAGATTGCCAGAAAAGTTTTGAGCAATTAAAGCATTTACTCACCACGGCACCTGTGTTAAGTATAGCAGATCCCAGTAAGGATTACGTGGTATGTACGGATGCCAGTAAAGAAGGATTGGGAGGAGTTCTAATGCAAGAAGGCAGGGTAATAGCTTACGAGTCTCGCAAGTTAAAAGAACACGAGCAGAAATATTCTGCTTATGACTTGGAGTTGGCTGCCGTGATACATGCCCTGAAGATGTGGCGGCATTATCTCATGGGCAGAAAATTTCTGCTGCATACTGACCACCACAGCTTGACCAACTACTTCAGCCAGCCTACCTTGAACGCTAGACAAGCAAGGTGGGTAGATTTTCTAAGTGGGTTTGATTTCGACATAAAACACTTACAGGGGAAGGAAAATAAAGTGGCTGACGCTTTGAGCCGGAAGGTACAAAATCTGTATGAAATTTCCATTAGTGGATGGAAAAGTCCCTTCCTAGAAATTATCAAGGAAATTGCAGATCAAGACACCGAATATCAGCAGCTGAAATCACAACTACAGCAATCTGCTAAAAAGGACAGTCAACAGGAATATGAAGTGGATGATGCTGGCAGAATTTATTTTAAGAAACGGTTATATGTGCCAAATCAAAGCAGGATCAAAAATCTGATTATGGATGAATTTCATGTTAGTCATTATGCAGGCCATCCGGGTTATCAGAAGATGATAACAGCGATCCGAAAGGAATATTTTTGGCTGGGAATGAAGAAGAACATTATCGAATACTTATCGCAATGCCTAGAATGTCAACAGATTAAAGCAGAACATCAACACCCCGCAGGGTTGTTACAACCACTGCAAATTCCGGAATGGAAGTGGGAAGTCATCTCCATGGACTTCATCACAGGACTGCCTAAGACAAAAAAGAACAATGACTCCATTTTCGTGGTGGTGGACAAGCTGAGTAAAGCTGCACATTTCATACCTGTGCAATCTACTTATAGAGCTGCACAGATTGCTCATATTTTTATGCAGAATATATTTAGATTACATGGGTTACCGAAAAGCATAATTTCCGATCGTGATGTGAAGTTCACCTCAGCATTTTGGAAAACATTATTTGCTGAACTAGGGACTCAATTAAGCTTCAGCACGGCATATCACCCGCAAACTGATGGGCAAACGGAACGAGTAAACCAGATGGTAGAAGATATGTTAAGGGCATATGTCATGCAACAACCCACGAGGTGGGAAGATTATTTACATCTGGTAGAGTTCGCATATAATAATGGTTACCATACTTCAACTCAGATGAGCACATTCGAGGTTATGTACGGACGAAAATGTCGTACACCCACTAGTTGGGGAGGACCGGAGGATAAATTGAGCTTAGGTCCTGAAATGCTAAAAGAAATGGAAGATATGGTGAAGAAGGTTCGTGTCAACTTGAAAGCTGCCCAGGATAGGCAAAAGAATTTCGCTGATCGGAAAAGAAGATTTAAGGAATTTCAAATTGGGGACCATGTATATATTCAGATTCAAGCTAAAAGAAGCACCTTACAGTGGAGCGGATGTGCCAAACTGGTACCACGGTATTGTGGACCTTTCCAAATTTTGGCAAGGGTCGGACCAGTGGCTTATCAGCTGGCCCTACCGAGTCACATTCGAGTTCATAACGTATTTCATGTTTCTGTTTTAAAGAAGTATGTGTATGATCCTAGACATGTGATTCGTTGGCAGGAAATCCAGGTAGGCATGAATTGTGTTAAATACCACAAGAATTGCACATGAAAAATAAAAAAAAACTAACTTATGAACTATATATTGCAGGTCGAACCGGAAGGAGAAGTTCTGGTCCAACCGCTGAGCATTCTCGACTAGAGAGAAGTGCAGCTGCGGAAACGAGTTATTACCCAAGTTAAGGTTCAATGGCGACATTTTGGACCTGACGAGGCCACTTGGGAAGATGAGGAATTAATGAGGAAGACCTATCCAGATCTGTTCAGTTTTGAGGGACACCGGGACGGTGTCCAATCTCAGGGGGAGGAGATGTAATGACCAAAGAAGTTTAAGTAAATAAATTACTTATTTACCCTGTGGTTAAAGATAAACAGAAATTACTATCTTCTTGAAGTAATGGAATATTATATGTTTTAAATTTAATAATATGAAATGCATAATTTTGTGTGCATGATAGTTCATGTAAAAGAAAGTTATTTTCCTCTCTTTATGCATGAGAAGGAAAAGGAAAAGCAGTTGCCAATATATTAGGCTGAAACCCTAACTATTTCTCTTCTCCTTAGAAAAAGAAGAGGAGAAAAGACCTGGGTTGTTTTTTGGAACAAACAGGAAAAATGACAGAAGAGAAAAGAGGCACTGAGCTATGGAAAATGTGCTACGTCTGGTGAGGACCAGATAGCACCGGCACAATTGTGCTTTCCCATTTGCAGAGGCTGTGGCCAGCAAGGGGTTGCTTGGGGGAGAGACGCAGTGCAGACGACTGGTCTCGTGGCTGGGTGGATAACAAGCATCAGATAGTTTTCTGCAGGTGATAGCAAAGCGGAAGGAAGCAACAGAAAGTACAGGTAAGTATACCAAATCTCTTAATTTCCAGGATTGATATTGATAATGGTGGTAATAGTTGATCATTAATATTTAATCATTATTAGATTATGATGCAGGTTTTTAAATTATTATTATCATCTATGTTATACCACACAACAGATACGTACAGAAAGGAAAGAGAACAGAAAACTGAAGGTTCAAGTAAAACCTATACATTATACCCTGTCTGTACATTAACCTGAATCCTAAACAATAAAAATAGATATCTGAAAAGTAAATAGATTAACTTCTGCACAGCTTTTCATACAAAAGATATGTTCATATGTCAAATAGACAGACAACGATTTATAAGAAAGAACGATATCAGGAATACGGGAATCTTTAGAATAAAGATTTATGAAAGTTCCTAATATATATATATATGCAGCAAGATAACCCAAACTCTGTATTTAGAAACAAATCATCCAATTTAATGAATCAGTTATCTGTCGGGTAACATAAGCAGAAGCCCTCATATAACCAGGCAAAATACAGTACGTAATGAACGCAACTGTAGCAATAACAACCAGAGGTTTGGCAATTGATACAATTTGCATAAATATCACCATTAATTAATGGACATTGCCTGTCAGCGAATGTCTCACTATCGTTCAGATAAACCCTTATCAAAATGTAAATAAACCGAGTCATAGCATAAAGTAAATTCACGACTTCAATAATAAATGGGTGTTCGGTCTGAAACATTTGCGCGCAGGTGAACACCACCTGGTGGCGGTAAGCCACAGCAAGAAGGGCCGGAACCCAATGACAAGAAACCCATCTATTAAAATAACTATTTGGGGTTTTTACTTGCTAAGGGAAAAGAAAACAAAAGATTACATTAAATAGCCGGAATTGAGCATGCCGTTATCGCCATCATATGATTAACCGGTAGATAGAATTTAGCATTATACTGTTCGGACAACCGGATCTTTTCTTCAGAGATTCCAAATAATTACACAGTAAAAGTGCATATAAAGAGCTCATAGTTTAACAAATTAACGGAAGAGAAAAGATAATCAAATGCAGTCCTTATAAGTACAAAATAATCACGATACCGTGAGGTTATAATTAGGCCGACGGCCGAATGGAAAACAAAACTGTATCAAATCATAATCGAAACCCATACGGGCGAATTGAACAACCAGGAAACATTATCATTAACATATGGAACTTCTGTGACAAAGCCGGTCCTTCAAAATAATGGGAACTCACATATTGACAATAATGAAAAAATAGGGAAAAACCCCTTTTTTGACACCGACCAGGTCGGGTAGAAACCAGTAACAGTCATGACAAGACAAGCGGAAATTATAATGATCTAATCATTACATATAGCTTAATCCGAGAACCCATTATTTACAATCGTTGAAACTATATACAGATAACTCTGTTCGAGCCTTAAGCCAGATTACCCTAAACCCTAGGAGACCCGTTCTATACATTGAACGCTGAATAAAACAAATGCAAAGGGAGACATCCATGATCCGCCTTCAATGGAAAATTATCAATAGACCTGGCAGGAAACAGGGTGGTATAAGGCGGCGAATAATTTCAATAGCCGAAACAGAGGACTGTAAGTTATTTACTTACCTGGGTAGTGATTCAAAAGCAAATCCTTGTGCCATCAACGCGGCTTCCTCCATTACGCAACCGGATACCTGCCAGCAAACATCCGCGAATTATTAACTATATCAACGCTCAGTAATATGGTTTCTCTGGAGAAAAATCACAGTAGGAAGGGTTACATACCAGTAGAGGACGTGCCAAGCAAGGGTATCCACAGAGAGCTCGTCACCTGTAACAGTTCGCGGGCGATGAAGTTAACCAGGGCCGAGACCAGAGTGAAGAAACCATGGCGGAGGAGAACTGAAAGCCGCTCTCGGCAAACCGAACAAAGACAAATGACCCGGAACCCTCGCTCTTCAACCCTAAAAACAATGCCGCCAAAACCCTGGGAACCTCCACCGTCCGATTGCGGAGGAGCGATTAGAACCGTCCACAGCAATGGCGATCCCGAGGAAGTGGTGACCCTGCGGTGGTCATAAATGTTACACCTTCCGACAGATGGGTGCCTGTACCTTATTACAGGTGGCAAGTAATTGTTAACCTGACGATAAATCGAGAAGATTGGGTATGGGGTGGCATAACAAAATTAACTTCTATGTATTGTAACAATTCGATAGTGCATTTCGAATGGTATAACGTTTGATAAATATTAAAATATAAATATCAACGTTTGGTTACGAATTTAAATATATCCAACCTTATATCAATGCATGTTACCGCAATATAATCCACCTTTAATCTAGGGATTGAATAAGTTAGGAATATATTATAGTTTAAAAAAAAAAAAAAAAATTTAGAGGATTGTGACATATGATATCAGAGCCCAGACACAGCACTGTGGCCTCTGGGCAAAACAATCATAAAAAGGACCCTGTAGTGAATCAATTGGTAGATGATCATTCCATTATTACTCTTGAACTGTTCCCTTTTGCAGGAGTGAATTCTGGAAACGGAAGTCATGAGGAGGGCAGAGAACACGTCCTGATGACCTGTAATGGGACAGAACATGACCGGCGGGGACAATAATCCAGAGTTATGGGTACAACTGGGAGAAGAGGCGAGGATTACAAACCAAGCCATCTTGGAAACAGTACAGGAGCTGAAAAATGAAATGGCTCGGTTGCGAGAAGATAATGCTAGATTAACAATGGAGCAGGAGAGAATTCTAAAAAGCTTGTCTGACAGACAAAACTAGTTGCCCGCTAATCCTAGTGTGGAACACCCAAGGTTGTCAGAAGAACAGAATCATCACATACCTCCTGAAGGATCAGAAGAGCAGGAAGAACGCTCAGACAACGCATTCGAACAGCAAACCTCAAAAAGGCAAAGGATGGAATTACAAGGGGAATTCCGTAAGATTAAGCCACCTCATTTTGACGGAGAACATGAGGAAGCAGCTGAAGCATGGTTAATAGACGTGAACAAATATTTCCAACTTTATGAGTACGATCATAACCTTAAGGCACGGCTGGCTATTTTCCAGCTGCAAGGAAAAGCTACCTTATGGTGGGAAGAAGTGAAGATTGTTAAGTGGATTACTGAGCAAAACATAACATGCGACAATTTTCAAAAATTTTTCAAGGAGAGATATTTAACTGAACGTTTCTACGATGAGAAAGCCAGAGAATTTCATGACCTGCGGTTAGGACAGCAGACTATGGACGAGTTTGTTACCCGTTTTACGTCATTACTTCGCTACGTCCCATATATAAGGGAGGAAAAGGCAAAGGTGCAGCGATTTGTTAGCAGTTTACCCCCGTATATGCGGGAAAGAATTGAATTCGATAATCCAAAATCGATGGATGAGGTGATCCGCAAGGCTAGAATCTGTTATCAGCAAAGTAAACAGAAAGGAGAAACTGCTAATAGAAAGTGGAGTGATAAGAAAAATTTCAAGTTAGCTGGAAACTTCAAAGGAAATCACAGCGGTGGAATCAAAGGGACTGGCAAAGGAATCAATAACAGATCTGCGACAAAGACTACACCCAAGTTCAGAGCCGCAAATGAACCCAAAGCCAGTGAACAACAAGTTAGATTGGATAATGAAGGAACAACAAGACCTCCTTTACAGTGTTGGGGTTGTGGGGGACCTCATTACATTAAAAATTGCCCACAGCGAAAAGGGGCTGAACAGTTATCCCAGATTCATGAAGCTTCAACTGTTGGCGAAGTGGGACGAAGCGTACCCAGAATCAATGCAGCATTGGAGGATCGGCAGGCGGAGTACCAGCCAACCATGGTTGAGTTCGAAGGTAAAATTTCAAACCTTCCCATATCTGTTTTGATTGATCCTGGGGCCACACTAAGTTATGTAAATCCAAAAGTAGTAGAACGTTGTAATTTACAGTCTGTTAAATTTAAAAATCCTTGGTTAGTACAATTGGCCACAGGAGCCAAATGGAAGGTAACCTCTAAGATCAATAACTGCTCTTTCACTATAGCAGACCAACCAATCACAGCCGACTTGAATATACTCCCTCTAGGTTCTTATGATATTTTAATTGGGATGGACTGGTTGGAAAAGCATTGGTCATTGGTTGACTGTAAAACCAAAATCATCTATTACAGAGATCAGCAAGGAAACAGCAAAGAAGTGCAGGGTATTAAGCGACCTGTGCAGGTCCAGCCGATAACTGCAAATCAGCTGGTAAAATGTGTACGGAAGGGCTGTCAAGTGTATGCCATCCAAGTAGGTTTTGCAAATTCTAAGGACAAGACAACATCTTTGAATAACATTCCGGTAATACAAGAATTTGCGGACGTGTTTCCGGAAGAGATTCCTGGGCTGCCGCCGCGGAGAGACATAGACTTCACCATAGAATTGGTGTCGGGAGCTACACCAGTGTCACGAGCACCGTACAGAATGAGTATACCTGAGCTGACAGAATTAAAAATGCAGTTGCAGGAATTACTTGAGAAGAACTACATCCGTCCGAGTGTATCTCCATGGGGAGCCCCGGTGCTATTTGTTAAAAAGAAAGACGGCACCCTTAGGATGTGTATTGATTACAGACAATTGAATAAGTTGACTATTAAAAACAAATATCCTCTTCCCCGGATAGATGAATTGTTTGACCAGGTGAAAGGTGCAACTGTGTTCTCCAAGATCGAATTAAGATCAGGCTATCATCAGATTAGAATTAAAGATGAAGATATCGCGAAAACAGCCTTTAGAACTAGGTATGGACACTATGAATTTGTAGTTTTGCCGTTTGGCCTCACCAACGCCCCGGCAACCTTCATGTGTCTAATGAATGGTATCTTCCATCCTTACTTGGATCAGTTTGTGATAATATTTATTGATGATATTCTAATTTATTCCCGCAATATTGAAGAACATTGTGAGCATCTTCGAATAGTATTGCAGACCCTTCGGAAACATCAGTTGTATGCTAAATTTAGCAAGTGTGACTTTTTCAAGGAAGAAATTCAGTATTTGGGTCACGTAATTTCAAAGGAAGGAATTGCAGTAGATCCGAAGAAGATAAAAGCTATAATGGACTGGCTAATTCCCAAAGATGTAACGGATGTCCGATCTTTTATGGGGTTGGCAGGATATTATAGGAGATTCGTGGCAGGCTTCTCCAAGGTGGCCTTTCCCATTACCTCATTACAGAAGAAAGGGAAACTATTTCATTGGACCCCAGATTGCCAGAAAAGTTTTGAGCAATTAAAGCATTTACTCACCACGGCACCTGTGTTAAGTATAGCCGATCCCAATAAGGATTACGTGGTATGTACGGATGCGAGTAAAGAAGGATTGGGAGGAGTTCTAATGCAAGAAGGCAGGGTAATAGCTTACGAGTCTCGCAAATTAAAAGAACACGAGCAGAAATATTATGCTTATGATTTGGAGTTGGCTGCCGTGATACATGCCCTGAAGATGTGGCGGCATTATCTCATGGGCAGAAAATTTCTGCTGCATACTGACCACCACAGCTTGACCAACTACTTCAGCCAGCCTACCTTGAACGCTAGACAAGCAAGGTGGGTAGATTTTCTAAGTGGGTTTGATTTCGACATAAAACACTTACATGGGAAGGAAAATAAAGTGGCTGACGCTTTGAGCCGGAAGGTACAAAATTTGTATGAAATTTCCATTAGTGGATGGAAAAGTCCCTTCCTAGAAATTATCAAGGAAATTGCAGATCAAGACACCGAATATCAGCAGCTGAAATGACAACTACAACAATCTGCTAAAAAGGACAGCCAACAAGAATATGAAGTGGATGATGCTGGCAGAATTTATTTTAAGAAATGGTTATATGTGCCAAATCAAAGCAGGATCAAAAATCTGATTATGGATGAATTTCATGTTAGTCATTATGCAGGCCATCCGGGTTATCAGAAGATGATAACAGCAATCTGAAAGGAATATTTTTGGCCGGGAATGAAGAAGAACATTATCGAATACCTATCGCAATGCCTAGAATGTCAGCAGATTAAAGCAGAACATCAACACCCCGCAGGATTGTTACAACCTCTGCAAATTCCGGAATGGAAGTGGGAAGTCATCTCCATGGACTTCATCACAGGACTGCCTAAGACAAAAAAGAACAATGACTCCATTTTCGTGGTAGTGGACAAACTGAGTAAAGCTGCACATTTCATACCTGTGCAATCTACTTATAGAGCTGCACAGATTGCTCATATTTTTATGCAGAATATATTTAGATTACATGGGTTACCGAAAAACATAATTTCTGATCGTGATGTGAAGTTCACCTCAGCATTTTGGAAAACATTATTTGCTGAACTAGGGACTCAATTAAGCTTCAGCACGGCGTATCACCCGCAAACTGATGGGCAAACGGAACGAGTGAACCAGATGGTAGAAGATATGTTAAGGGCATATGTCATGCAACAACCCACGAGGTGGGAAGATTATTTACATCTGGTAGAGTTCGCATATAATAATGGTTACCATACCTCAACTCAGATGAGCCCATTCGAAGTTATGTACGGACGAAAATGTCGTAGACCCACTAGTTGGGGAGGACCGGAAGATAAATTGAGCTTAGGTCCTGAAATGCTAAAAGAAATGGAGGATATGGTGAAGAAGGTTCGTGTCAACTTGAAAGCTGCCCAGGATAGGAAAAAGAATTTCACTGATCGGAAAAGAAGATTTAAGGAATTTCAAACTGGGGACCATGTGTATATTCGGATTCAAGCCAAAAGAAGCACCTTACAGTGGAGCGGATGCGCCAAACTGGCACCACGGTATTGTGGACCCTTCCAAATTTTGGCAAGGGTCGGACCAGTGGCTTATCAGCTGGCCCTGCCAAGTCACATCCGAGTTCATAACGTATTTCATGTTTCTGTTTTAAAGAAGTATGTGTATGATCCTAGACATGTGATTCGTTGGCAGGAGATCCAGGTAGGCATGAGTTGTGTGAAATACCGCAAGAATTGCACATGAAAAATAAAAAAAAAACTAACTTATAAACTATGTATTGCAGGTCGAACCGGAAGGAGAAGTTCTGGTCGAACCGCTGAGCATTCTCGACCAGAGAGAAGTGCAGCTGCGGAAACGAGTTATTACCCAAGTTAAGGTTCAATGGCGACATTTTGGACCTGACGAGGCCACTTGGGAAGATGAGGAATTAATGAGGAAGACTTATCCGGATCTGTTCGGTTCTGAGAGACACCGAGACGGTGTCCAATCTCAGGGGGAGGAGATGTAATGACCAAAGAATTTACGTAAATAAATTACTTATTTACCCTGTGGTTAAAGATAAACAGAAATTACTATCTTCTTGAAGTAATGGAATATTATATGTTTTAAATTTAATAATATGGAACGCATAATTTTGTGTGCATGATAGTTCATGTAAAAGAAAGTTATTTTCCTCTCTTATGCATGAGAAGGAAAAGGAAAAGCAGTTGCCAATATATTAGGGTGAAACCCTAACTGTTTCTCTTCTCCTTAGAAAAAAGAAGAGGAGAAAAGACCTGGGTTGTTTTTGGAACAAACAGGAAAAAAGACAGAAGAGGAAAGAGGCACTGAGCTATGGAAAAGGTGCTACGTCTGGTGAGGACCAGATAGCACCGGCACAATTGTGCCTTCCCATTTGCAGAGGCTGTGGCCAGCAAGGGGTTGCTTGGGGGAGAGACGCAGTGCAGACGACTGGTCTCGTGGCTGGGTGGATAACAAGCATCAGATAGTTTTCTGCAGGTGATAGCAGAGCGGAAGGAAGCAACTTAATAAAACTAAGCCGGCATTAGCAGGCTAGTTAGCCCTTTCCTGGAAATGCTACCCAGGGAATTCCCTGCGAGTTAATAAAGATGAAGGTGCCATTGCAATAAAGTTCGTTACTTTTGAACTTGCGTCATATGTGAATCAGCTTTCCGTTAGCGGTGGGTAAATTTGCGTGGCCTTAATAATGATGAGAGTCTCATTGAAAGTTCTTGATTTTGCATTTCCATAATCTTGTTTGATCACCTCTCTGTTAGCGGTGCGTTCCCTGCATTGATCGGTAAATCTAGAGACGTGAATTGCATTATTTCTGCACTCTACAGGGTTAGCTGCAACTTTTATATTCATGGCTTTTCTTAGTAAATTAAATTATAATGACTTCCAGTAAACTTGAATGGTCTAAAGAATATCACATAACTTACACAACTTGAAATCACACTATAAATGACTTAAGTCCACGTTCAGTGAAAACATCTAATCATACCATAAACGGCCATGCTAGGAATATATTATGGCCTTATTATATATTATTATAACGTTATCTAACGGGATACACATCTTTCTATAATCGACGGTATTCTTCTTATTACCATTACACTCACTGAATACATAACACACTATACTTCCAGCAGAAACTAGCGTCGATGCTGTAGCCGGGACCGCCTCCTCACCTACCGCCGCCGCCGCCCCCTCCACCCCGACTACCACCTCCGCCTCTTGGAGGACCGCCGCCACCTCGCGGACCACCACCGCCTCCGCCTCCTCCAGGACCACCGCTGCCGCCTCCGGGACCACAGCCGCCTTGGCCTCCTCCAGGACCACCGCCGCCGCCTCCCGGACCACCACCGCCTCAGCGTCCTCGAGGACCGCTGCCGCCTACAAGACGACCACCGTGTTGGATATTTTTGAGGGGAAAATCTCAAAAACATAAAGATAAAACACACAGAGGCAATGGTCTGTTTCATCTACTCCAGAATAATTTGTGCGTAGGGAAGCTTAAAAAAAAATTAAGTGAGAAGAGAGTATTGCACTACCATAAAAGATTTCTATTTATTAAAATAAAAAAAAATGAGACATATTCATCCTCTTTCACTCAGAGGGATTCACCATAACATTTTAACAAAAATTAGTCTGACTCCTTTGAAATTTTACACCATTGTGTGTAAATATTTCATTTACATTCAATGGTGTGAGAAAACAAAAATTACAGGGATTTACAGTTTTACCTTTTCAATACTGTGTGAAACAATTCATGGTTTTACATAATTCTCCCTGGTTTTCTTCTTTCAGCTCTAGGCCTTCTCCCGCAGTGCTGTGGGTTCTTTTCATTTCTTACATTACAAAAAAAAATTTAAGCTGCTGCGTTTTCCGGTGATCTTCATTCTCCTCACAATGTCTAATACTAAAAACCATGTCATATTATTAACATAGGGTATGGGCAAAGTATTACTCCACGCATTTAATTTTCACCTTGGAGAAGTAAACGGAGGAGAACCTCCCTTGCAATCGGACGGCGGAGGATGGAGGACCAAATCGGACAAGTATCGGGTGCCCAGTTTTGACCGACATTTATCGTCCCATAAATATCATAAGGGTGATGTCACCCCAATCCACCCGTCTGTTCCAGTTTTTATCGGAACCCCTAAGTAGGGAAACCACCTCACCCAAAAAGCGGTGAGATATGGTTTCCGGTGGTTTATGGTATTGCAATAGTGGTTTCGGGGGTTGGACTGCAGCTTTGAAATTATATTTTCAACACACCGCCTCCTCCCGGACCATCTGGTCGTCCACCGCCACCACCTCCTGGACCACCACCACCTCCGCCTCCTCCCAGACCACCTTGTCCTCCGCCGCCATCGCGTGGAGCAAAACCGTCAACTTTTCCGATGGCGAGATCATCGCTGGCGCCATGATCCATTGATGCTTGCAGAGAAGAGGGAACATCGCTGAGCATTGTGAAGCTCAATGAAAACAAAATGGCGAACACAAGCGAGAAAGACATAGTCATAGTGGCACGACACAGCACCATTTTTGCAGAGTATAACTTACTACATTGTTGAAACAACATGCCTCAGTAGTTAATTTGAACAAGAGAATGTGAGTGAAATGTATAACCGCCTTCGTTATTTATAACTAACACTCGTTCTGGATGCTCTGCAACCCCATTTTGTTTTTTAGCCTAATGTCACTGTCGTTAACACATATACACCGAATGAAAGTCAATATATTGCCATTTAACAATTAATCGGGTCGGTATCTAAAGGTACCTTTCTGCACACTCTTCAATCCCAATTTGTCTTCTCGAGTATACTGTCAATATGTTGTTATTTTTAACTGTTAATGGATACGTATTTAAACCCTAGTTACCAAATTCTCCCGAATCAGGGAAAAACAATCGGGAATTCGTCAATACGATTCGCGAATTGTTCAATGAAGTTTGATTCGTCCACGGTGTTGTTTATTCGAGCACGTTCTCAAAGAAAAGAATACTCGTAATGTAGGTTGTTTTATAAGGAGTTAGGAATGCTCTAGTGCTGGATTTTTTGGTGGACATGAAATGGTTCTCTGCATATTCTTGGGAGATGAAATCCCAAACGTTAGGTGTGCTTGGAGTTTGTGAGGAAATGACTCTGTTAAGAATGAGCTCTCATATGATGTTAAGGCTTAATATATATAGATAATTACCTGCATTTAAAAGTAAAAATAATTGTTAATTTGGAATTTTAAATTTTTTTCCACCAATGTTGAATTAATAAATTTAGAATAATTATTTTTGTATTTATTTATTAGATAATTTTTTTTTTGTAAAAATAAGTTTTGAAATCAAACACTGCAGCCCAGAGCTAGGGCCGATCGTAAGACTAACAGGTTTGTATTCAGTTATGTTTCGTTATTTATCTCTGCATTCAAAACGATTTATTTTAGCTTCAATATTTCTCTGCGTAAGGTTTGTGCAAATTAGAGCATTTATTCTTTGATTTAGTTCTGCCTGTCACGCTGTCAAGTCGTCAGCGGAGATCCATTATGTTCGATATGCAAGGACATGATACCTGTCGGTGATAAGCAAAATAACTACCGCATGATACCTGTCGGTGAGAAGCCAAAGAACTACCAGGTAGACATTTCTATTATAGTAAATGTATTATTGGATGGTTTATTACAGTAAATGTATTATTGGATGGTTTAATTGAGAGGAGAGGTGCTATAAACTAGAAATTGTTTTTGAAAGTTTTTCTGTGGGGTTTTTTTGGTCAAAATCTGGTAGCAATTTATTGGAATGTCAAGTTTGATAGCTAATTTCTGGACAACCAAAGCGTCCCAGGGGTTTTTCAGAGTGCAGTTAAAAAATCATTTTAACTGCAACAAATCAAGATTTAACCTTAATTTCTTCTGCTGGATTCCGTCTCCAGAATCTCCAAAATGTCTCATTATAGACAACTCCGTAGAAAACCTGGTTTCTTAGACTCGATCATTGTGCAATTACTCTTCTAAACCGTCTTTATAGTTTAATAAAATAATCAAAATACTGTTTTAATTTACTCTTAAAGTAAATTTCAAATACAAAATCAAATTACAGAGTATATTGCTTTGCTAAATGAAATAATAATAATAGAATACAACACAATCAATGCTATTTGGGCTAAATTTATAAGTTTACAACAAAGAAAATTTGGCTTCCCTTGTCAGAGCTAAGTTGATTTGCGGCCTCACGATATCCAGCGGTCTGAAAAGGTATAAAGATATGCACATTACACTGTTTTCTTCAATCTCTTTAATTACGTAAGGAATAGTTTTCTTTTCTTTTCAAATGATAGAGTCATGAAATTAAAAGATTTACCCGGATAACCCTTTGAATCAAAGACGATTGTATTCGTATTGGAATTGCGGTGCCACGACAACGGCAAATGAACCATTGAAGAAGCAGGAGGCTCCATCCACAAACCCAAATTTCGCGTCATTCCCGAATCGATTCCAATAGACACTCCAATGAACCGTCCAATCGAAGTGAATTGACCCGCCCTACGCCTGGAATATCTTGCACCTGTTTATTGTCCCCGCCGAGGTCATCCAATCTCTATTGCTGAAGGGCGCCCCTTGTAATAATTAATGCGGGTCCTCTGATGCTACGTTGAGCTAGGATAGCTTTGCCTATCACAATGATAGCAGCAGGGCTGGAGGCCGCAATCCATTGCAGGAGAACGGTGTGAAAATGCCGTTTCGAGAGGGCAGTGGCGCCTTAGATGCGTCCACAATACACTGTCTACTTGATTTCGTCGTAGAATTCACACATCGTCGTCATTTTTACCTCTAAACCTCAAAGACTTCTCTAAAATCAGTAAATACCATCCGTATTCCAAGAATTTGAAGGGATTAAGAGATATAATTGTAAAATTATGCATACCAGAAAAACAGCCGTTCAGTCAGATTATAGCACCAATCTTTACCGAAATTGTGCCAAAACCAGTCAAAAATGCACAAATTTCTGGCAAATTTGCGCCGGAGCTGGTTGAACCCACACAACCTTGGCGCTCCAGGACCGAATCGGCGGCAGAAATGGTCGAATTTGCGATACGAAGTATTTTGAGGATTTCATGGAGGATTGAAATGAAAGAAAACATCGATTTGCAGGAGGCTACCCTCTTTCTTGCGACACTTTTTGGATATTTATTTTAATAACCCTTTTTTTGACGCTTTTCAACCTGCAAAAGTGCCAAGGACGGTGATGTGTGAAATGAGCTGTCAATTATATTTACATTATAAATAAAATGGTGAGATATTAATAGGAGATATTATCTTCAGCATGGGTGTGATCACCCACGGATTTCAACCAATTAGAAAACTCCCATTTCCAATTTTTGATACTGTGCATATGCAGCATTTTAATACATGTTAATAGTACTTTTTCCATATTTTATTGTCTGTGTACCATTTTGAAACATGTTTGGTATATATAGTTAATGGTATGAATATTTATCGTAGAATTATTAAATTACGTTTTCAAAGAATGATAGGCAATGAGGAATTTGTTTTTTTGGGTTGAAAATGTATCATGTTCGTTGCATTTCTGGCCTTCAAAGAACCCCAAATAATTCTTTGTATATAGGCACGGCCAAGAAAACCCAATAAAGATTGGTCAATATCCTTCATTCTTTGTTTTTTAAACCTAGTCAAGAAGAAAAGCTCAAAAAAACATTTATCATAAACAACGAATCATTTGGTCCGGTAATTTGATCAGTATTTGCGGCGATTGCAATTGAGACCAAGCGTTTAAATGAAGGGAAAATTACACGGCAGGGTTTCTCCACATTATTAGGTATATCGTTTGAATTAGTTATGTCATCATCCCCATTATTAACTTACAATTATATTTGATTTTTCATTTTGTTCTAATGATAAACCACATTAAAAGTGTTCGTCTAAATTTACAAATGTGATTTCTTTAGAAATTAGTTTCAAATATATTAAGTTTATCATTATTTTAATTTATTGACACATACTCACTTAATACATAATTAGTATATGAATATTCAGTGTTTAGTATATTATTAATATTTAATTATGACATTAATATAATA
Organism: Pinus taeda; assembly: GCA_000404065.3. Lineage (NCBI taxonomy): Eukaryota > Viridiplantae > Streptophyta > Pinopsida > Pinales > Pinaceae > Pinus > Pinus taeda. The sequence goes on along the minus strand of APFE030287556.1, from coordinate 79,574 downwards.
TCAACACATGTAAAATATATTATTAAAATATTTAAATTATCTTAGTAAAAGTAATATAATATTAATGATACACTAATAATATATTATTTTATACATTTGTAATGTGTTATTTATAAATTAATTTATCCATTAAAACATGTTAATTATGGTTGACTATTGTTGACATGGTCAACTATTGTTAGCATGGGCATCATAGTCAATACTAGTCAATATGACTACCATGGTGGACCAAAGTTACCATGGACATCATGGCCTATTAGTAGGTGAGCCATTGTCAACCATAGTGAACTATATTGAACTATGGTGGATGACCATTGTTGAACATGGACACTTATAGTGGATGGTAACGATTAGCCATAGTCAAACAATTTTTGAGCCTCAACAACCACCATTTCAATGGTAACCATAATGAAATTATGGTCAACTATAGAGATACAATAGTCAAAATATGGTCAAACACAGTGAAATCATATTGAAACCATGGTTAGCTACAGTCAATCATGTTTAACTATGGTTGACAATAGTCAAACCTTTATCAAATGAAGGTTAGTCATATGCAAACCATGTTCAACCATAGTCAATCATGATCAACCATAGTCAAGCACAGTAAAACCATGGTCAACCATAGTCATACAATCGTTAACTATAATCATTTAAAGTGAGGACATTGTTAGCAATGTTTTGAATCTTGTTAACTATAAAACTTAAACCTAAGGGTCCACTACATTGATCCATAAAATAAATTGAATCTATAAAACCCTATAAGAGTCTCGTTATAAATATAGTCATGCTTGGTCTTACAATTTACTCTCAATTGTTTTTGAAGAACACTAAAAAGAGATTGTATTTTTAAACCCTAAGTATTAAGTAACCTATATTATAAGTCAACTATTAGAAACCCTAATATTTATTTTTTGTTTGTCAAGTTGTCTATGATCCTCCATGCTTGATATCTGGCTTGAGGAGTCGTGCCATAGGGGCATCTAATCTATCAAAATCACTCGGGGATCGCACCTGGCCTAGGCCACACCAACCCTAATCTGACTAATTTTTTTAACATGTCTTCTTCCCCTATCACAAGGCACAAGCACCCCCCTTGAGGTTTGATCCCGAGTTGCCTTGCTAACAACACCCATCCTCAACTAATTGTTCTAGTAGGACTTGACATAAATCAAAATATTAAAACCATTATTATAAACCCTATATTATGGACCCCAATATTAAACCCAATATTAAAAACCACATCTTAAATTGTGAATATTGAACTATTTCAAAGAACTCTAATCTAAAATTATTGTTCAACTAGCTTGAAATATAAAACATGACAACCATAATATCAAGTTAACGCATAATTAGATGCAGTTAGGCTTTATAATATTTATCTTAGGGTTTATATAGCTTGTGTTTATAATATAAATCCATTGGGTTTAATGTTATTTCCTTGGTTTCATAACCCCTTGGGTTTTTAGTGTCAGTCCCTTCGGTTTATTATTCTCTTGGGCTTATAGTATGAATCCCTTGAGGTTTATAATATTAATGTTAGGGTTTAATGTTTATATTTTCCCCTTGGGTTTATAATATTAATCCCTTCGGTTTGTAACAAAGATTTTCTCAATCTGGAAGTGAATCATGGTATACCATAGCCAATCAAGGTTAACATTGGTCAAACATGGTCAATCATGGTGAATGGTACAACGCCACATTGTGACAAAGATTGTTTCAATACAACCATGGTCACCCATGGTTCAACGTTGCATTGTGAAAAAAATTGTCTCAATATGAAAATAACTCATGGTCAACCATGAAAAATAACTATCGTCACATTGTGACAAATATTGTCTCATGCTCCAATGTCATGTTGTTACAAACATGGTCAACCATGGTCCAACATCGCATTATGACAAAGAACACCACCATTATTTCCTACTGCAACACTTTACTAGTATTCTTTTATAGCAAATATTTTAATATTTCTTTAAAATAACATACATGAATTGGTCAATGATGAAATGGTTCTAGCCATTGTTTAAGTTGAAAATATGAAAATAAACCTAAAAATGCACCATATCAATTTTTTCCCAGAGCAACACTCTCATTTTTTTTTATATTCTGAACAACTTCATATATTGTAGAATTGAGGCTTCTGTGATTCATCATAGTTGTGAGAAGAGCTTCGGCGTAAATCACATGAAAAAGACCTCTGTCGACGCGTTTCGAACCAACTAGTGTGGTTCATCGTCAGGACAATGAACCACACAGTTGGTTCGAAACGCGTCGACAAAGGTCTTTTTCATGTGATTTACGCCGAAGTCTCTCTTCCCACAAATCATATATTATAATCTTATATTTTTAGATGTAAAGAAAAGACAATAAAATACACAATGATAACGATAGTAATCTAAAATACACAATGATAATGATAGTAACCTAAATAGTTTAATGAAATACTCACATGAGTATAATTATATTTAGTTTAAACCTTAGATGCAGATAGAAACAAATGCAATAGGTAAATTATTTCAAAAAAAATTATACATTTGTTTTTAGTAATATTTAAAATCAATATATTCTAATCCATATTGATTTTATGATATATATAATAATAATTAAATAACTATTAATATTTATAAAAATATTTATTTACCTATTTAACTCTGTGTCACTTTCACAACTTATGTGTTAGAGTTAAAAGGGTTAATTCTTTTCCTTACCTCTCATTATTCTATTTACTAATTTTTTATTTCATTAACATGTGGAAACTTAGGGTTTTGTATAGTTTTAATTAGTCTAAATATTAAGTATATTTATTATATATATATTAATGGCGTAGTTTAATTTATAAATGAAATGTTTTTTTTTTAATTCATTAAATTTCGTTATTTTTTATCAAAATATGTCAGAATTTTTTAAGAACTTAAATTTAAGTTGTTTAATCTGTATAATTCAAGTGCTTCACAAGTTTTTCAAGGCATTGAATCCATTTATAAATTCAAAAGTACATTTTAAACAATAAAGACTTTCATTCTTTCCTAAAATTGTTTTATAAAATTTTGGTGAAGAAATTTATTTCAATTGTAAATTAGACTACACTTTTTTTACAATATACTTCTAAATATATACATTCAACTTACAATTATATTAAAAATTAGTAAATAAAATATTGAATATTTACTACTCTATTTACTATTTGTTAGTTTCACACACATGTTGGAGGCTCAAGGTTTTGTATGGTTTTCATCCACCTAAAGATCTCTACTTAATATTTGTAAGTTTTTTTTGCAAGGTAGTTTTAAATGTAGATACCCAACTTATAATTACATTAAAAGGTTAAGAAATAATTTAAATATTTTTATAGGTTATGTTTAATTAAATGATTTAAAAAATGTATCTTAAAGAATTTGATTTTCATATTAATATTTAAAATGTAGTTTATTGGATTTTTAATTTTAATAATTTTTAGATTTTTTGGTGAATTTATATTTGTTACCAGTACCTCTTAGACTTGTAAAAAGTATACTCGTTATAAGTTGTAAATCCTGTATCACATAAATAAGATAATAAGAGATGGAACAAACTAATTTTAAGTGTGAAATATTATTGTCATAATCAAAGAAAGTTTGAGAGAAATGTGCATACTTTAATTTCATATGTATTGCATTTAATAAAAAAATTGGTCTGATTTGTATTGAAGGTATTCTCTTTTTGGGCATGATGCACAATCTATTGCACCATTACTCAAATATCAAAATAGGTGCACACTATCATATGGAAAAGACAATTTATCTGACACTAAATAAAGATTTGGTTGTGGAGAGAAAGTATTGGGAAACTGTGATGTGTTACATGGAGACTATGTTTCATGTGAACCTATTGCATGGAGAAATATTTTTTCGTAACTTAATTTAGTATGTGGAAAGAAATTTTTTGTGAGACACCAATAAGGAGAAAAAAGTGTGTTATGCTAACTATTTCTATGGTTCATGCAAAATGCAATGAAAAAGACTTTTTAGAGATGTTATGCATCACTAAAAATAAATAAATAAAAATTGCAATGTAGTGTTACGTAAGGGATGAAAAAATTCCATGAAATATAGTGGAATAGAGAAAATTGATGCAATATTCAATGAAGTAAAATTTTCCTAAAAGAAGAAGAAGAAGAAGAAAGTTTGTCTTTGTCAAGGGACAAGAAATTTTTTTGTCATGTGTGAAGAAAATATATGGTAGTGCAATGTATCATACGAAGATAAAGTTCAAGATGACGTGATATGCTACAGATATGGATACTTTTTTGGAAATGTGAAAAGTCACAAAGAAAAGAAAATTGAAAAGATGTAGTGTTTCATAAGTAAAAAAAATTGGGGCATGTATCTTATAGAGGAATGACTCTTGGAAGACCTAAAACTAATTTTTTAGCCAAGTTTTTGAGAGACATTCAATATTGAAGTGGTTTGTTGTCACGAACATAAGATTTTTTAGGAAACTTGACAATTCACGAAGAAGAAATTTCATTGAATGTGAAATTTTATAGGGAAGAAATGATTTGCAAGATGATATATGCCACATATGAAATAGGATAAGGTGTGATACATCACAAAAATACAAACTTATTGAGGATGCAAAAAACTGTACATATAAAATATGTGTAAAATATCATGACTAAAAAGGAGACAAAGTGTGAAACTTCACAAAAAGAAAATTGTCAAAAGGTGTGAAGCATTATAAAGGCACAAAAACCTAAAGGATCAATACTACATAGAGGGGGATTTCAAGGCATTTATTTAATACGAAATTATCATTTAATATTGAAATTTAAATTTTGCATTAACTATTTATTTATATTGAATTATGATTTTCATAATTTTAATATTTTAGATTAATTTTTTTGTGTATGGCTCGTGAAATGAATAAGAAAGTGGTAAAAAAACTTGTTGCGGGCTTATGTGATCTGATGATCAACGAAGGAGTAGAGGAGGTGAAGCAAGTTTTGGTTTTGGTCGAGAGTAGTGGTTTTGGGTTGAATCTTCCCTTCTTAAACTAGAGTAGTGATAACAATATGAAAGATGAATATGTGAACACCCGATCTATTAGTGGCTAGAAGCCATGAGTTCTAGTGAGGTTTCAATATTAAGGTCTCTTTATGGGTGATACACATATAATATTCATACCCTATGTAAAACCACAAAACAACCACACAATATTCATATGCTATGATGGAACACGATCCAACTTGCAAAAAATCATCACATAGAACCACTTTCTCTTTATCGTAATCCCCATATTTGGGATAAATTAGTGCCAAGATGTAGGTATCAATAACATCCACATTTTGACGACACAAAGATTTCCCTCCTTGTCATGAAGAATGAAATCCAAGATTTTCCTCTATAAAGGATTTTCATTTCCATTTAATTTCATTGGAGTTGAATTGTTGTATTCAAATTTCTAATATTAAGATGGTTTTGTTGTTTTGACTTTTTCCAAAAATTTCATATAAGGATTCTAACTAGAAAATCTTGCAAAAGTTTTAGCAAAGATGTCGGTAGATGAGGGAAAATCTCAGCTGACTCTGCATGGAGGCTAGTCACAGAAAAAACAATTTTTTTTTGAGGTGATGAACCATAATAAAAGTCTCTTAGGGATTCTACAAGATCCATTCACAACTATCTTTATTTTCTGATAATTATTAAGGGTATTCATGTTTATTTTCTTCTTAAGTTTTAGAATCAAGGTATTTCTAACCTATTCGCATTTCAAGATTCAATATGAGGGTTTTTAACTGATGAGAAAGACTTGTATATACTCAGTGGAGTGTAGACTCAACAAGGAGATCATCTTAAAGAAAAAACGTGTTTGTTTAAGTATTTAGGGATTTATTTCTATTCCTTTTTACTCTGATTTGATTCTCAGTATTAGGGACTAATTTAAATTCACTAAATTTTTTCCCAATATTTAAATTATGCAGATATTCTATTTGATCCAAGGGATAGATTAAATATAGTGCATGTTCTTTTAAAGTTTTTAATTATTTTATTTTCTTTGACGGGATTGATCCAAAATATAGTTTTAATATTTTATAACCAATTAAGTTTTTTTTTTTTAATTTAGATAATTTCTTAAACACAATACAATGTGATAAAATTTAAGAGAGAGTTGGGGAGGGGGTGGAGAGAGGTAGGGAGATGGTGAAATTTTTTGAGGGAATAGAGAGAGAGAAAGAGAGGGTGAGGGGGGGAGAGAGAGTGAGGTGGGAGAGAGGGAGTGAGAGGAAGGAAGAGAGAGGAAAGAGAGAAAGAGAGAGTGATGGGGGGGAGAAAGAGTGAGGTGGGAGAGATGGAGCGAGACGAAGGAGGAGAGAGGGAGAGATGGATTTATAGTGGGAGAGAGAGGGAGTAAAGAAAAAAAAATAAAGAGATAGAGGTGGATAGAGAGAGGAGTGAGAAGGGAGAGATGGAGAGAGAGTGAGGGAGAGAGGAGAGGAGGGAAGAGAAAGAAGAGGAGAGGATAGAGATAGGGATAGAAGGGGAAGGGGGAGAGATGGAGACATATAGATGGAGAAGGAAAGGGATGGGGGAGAGAGTGATAGATTTGGGCAGAAGAGAGAGAGAGCGGGAGTGATTTGGGGGGGAGAGATAGAGGGAGGTGGGAGATAAGGGATATAGAGGAAGGAATATATAGATGAGGAGAGGGAGGGAACAAGTAAACTATAGAGGGAGACAGGTGCAGAGAGATAGGGGGTGACAAAGGAGTCATGGTGAGAGAGTGATGGAGAGAGGAAAGTGGGAGGGAATAGAGAGAAGGATATAGATAGAGAGGGAGAGAAGGGGAAGGTAGAGATAGACAGATAAGGGGAAGAGAGGGAGAGAGTGTGTGTGTATGTTTGGGTGGTGAGATAGGGAGAGGAAATAACAAAGAGACATAAATACAAATATAGATATTATATGGTATTATATAACCGAAATAGATCCATATTAATCCTATAGCTATCAAGTTCTGAGAGGGATCCAATCTGTTGAGGTACAAACATTTCCTCAAGTTTTGCACTATAAAAAAGGTTTTCACCTCGAGAGATTGCATCCATCGTGGCGCTTGATAGATCTGGGGTGGATCTAAGTCAGTTAATATGAAATTAAAATAGTTTTCATTTGATATTATAGTCTTAAAAAATAAAATTTCTCTTCAAATTA
>APFE030287556.1:0-51274 GCA_000404065.3 Pinus taeda | reverse complement strand
TGAATTATAAATAATTATTAGGCAAATAGTAAGATTTAATTTTCACTTAATATTGTAAAATCTTTATATTAATATAGGAAAATTAAAGCTTGAGATTAATCATTAAATAGTTCTGATTTTTGTGCTTTTTTAAATAAATTAAAATAAATTGTAATATTAAGCGAGCGTCATCTAAAGTGAGCTATGAGTTTTTAGGCATGTGGTATTAATAATTCATGGTATTTCCTATTAGGTCACAATACAGGGGAATGAATAATGCATTTTTTTGTTAGCTGCAGTGTGGCTAAGGACGTTTGAGAACATGTTTTAATGACATTAGAGATTATAAAGCTACAGTTCCATTGAGCAATGTTTCAAAATATGGATGGATGACCCCAAAGAAAATAGGTGTGTTCCCTTCTATATTTGTTAGGGTATTTGGAAGGGTAGGAATGCCCAGATATTTCGAAATAAGCCCTTCCCAAAGGATATTGTAGCTACATATATTTGTGCATATTATATGGAATACTAGAATCTGACTTTGCCAAAGAATCCAAGGGTAATTGCACAAAAGATTCAAATTTCCATTCTACCATCTGGTCATTTTGATGGGGCAACACAAAATGTTTCTTGGATGCAAAGTAATGATCAACATAGACTCTATTACCTCTTGGGAATTTACATCGAATGCTAGGAGTGGTACTAATAGTTCAGGAGAGGTCATTGCACTCTGGGGTTCTCTATATTGTGCTAGGTTGTTGAATCTAAATGAGATCCACATATATGGTGATTCTCAGGTTATGATTGGCTGGATGAACATGCACACATCCTTTACCCCCCTCTACTCCCCCCTCCCCTCCACCTCCTTATGGGGCACTAAAGACAGAGGATTCATAAGATCAGAGGCACATTCCATTTGGTCACTTTCTCCTATGTTCCTATAGAGTTCAACAAAGAGGTGAGTGCCCTGTCAAAATATGGCTTGAATATGGACCCTAGTCACATCCGTTTTCAATCTCTGGGTTCAGGATAGATCCTGGAATCTAGCTATTTTCCTATTAGGTGATTAACAATCCAACATTGGTTTCCAATGGGAGTGTTCATATCGACCTCCGCCACCCCCATCTTCAGTGTTGTTAGCTAATTTTTTCATTGGTGGTTCACTGGCTCCTTCATGCATCCACATTCTATGATAGATGTCGGTGATGTTTCGTCTATTGCAAATATTTTCATAAAATGTGGCCTAATTATAATGTTGTGTGTGGATGCTATCATATATGATCTATTGTTGTTAATTTGAAATATATATTTGATCCATGCGATCTATATTGAATGTCCATGTAAACTTTGATTTTTAGTTTTCTAAGAGATTTTATTTTTATTCTGAAAAAAATAAAATAAAAATAAAAAATAAAATAAAATGAAATAAAATAAATCATGGTATTGCCTATGTTTGTAATTAAAGTCTTATTTTACAAATTAAGAAGCTTCACAATAAAATGGAGGCAAATATCCATGAAGAATAATTCTTTGTTCCATGCTTTTTAAATGTATATATGTTTAAGTTATATATATAATATATATATATATATATATATATATATATATATATATATACTATATTATATATATATATAACTAATAATAATTAATTCTAAAATAAAAATATAATAATTTTTTTTTTATGAATTTTTATTTTTATTTTAGTAATAATGAAATTTTGATGCTTATTATGGGTTGATGCCTATAAATATCTACCAACCATTTAATTCATATTAATTCATATCTCTATGCTAGTTTTACATGGTATGATTTTGATTGAATAAATATAATGAATTAATTTATACTAACTATTAACAATAATGTGATTATCTTTACTATTTTTTAACAAGAATTGAAAATAGATACTATATTAAAAGACATAGAGAGCTCAATTTAGATACAAGATTTACATAAGCAAGTTGAAACAACTAGATAGGATTAAAATGGAGTATCTATCAACGACCATTTAGAGAATTATGACTATGAAGATTTTGCACAAAATGCTATAATATCTACAATATTCCACTTGCATAAAAATTTATAAAGCATCCAACCCTTTTTGTAATGCCCTATGGCTCCGCGGCCGCATGGGTGTGCCCACCAACTCGGCGAGTTGAACAAACCGAAGGGAAGGTGACCGAAATAGGTGAGACATCATCGTGTGGGAAAAGTGTGGTCGCACATATATAGGCAGACGAGTCACAAACTCGTTTCGTGGGCTGACAGGGCAAGAAAATTGTGATGGGCTAAAGTGAGGGGGCGGTCCCACGAGCTGGGCGAGCCGACCCACCTGTCAGGTAGAGTTCGCAAGATGACAAGTTGGCTGAGCGATAAAACGAGAGGTCGGCCAGGTGGCACGACCTCGCCACGCAACCATATGAATATGTGGGTGGGAGGTGAAATGAGGCAGATCATTTGATCAACATAAACTCAGTGAAGACAAGAAGTGCCAGGAGCAGGTGTAAGGTGTGGTGCAGAACCGCAGGTGCAGTTCATGCGCCCGCTGGTTAGGCAAATGCAAGACTTGGCACAAGTTTGGTAGCAGAGGACGAGTTGGGCGACGGGCCGCATGAAGGTGTGCCCATCCGACGAGTTGGTGAACGTTGGTGTAAGGCAAAGTTGGGTGATGGGCCGCACGAAGGTGTGCCCACCGGTGAGCTAAGGTACATGGGCGACCCGTGGTAGGGCACTTGTCAGACGACATGACTGCATGGTGGACAAGCGACCCTGGTGAGGACGCGCTGTGCACACCAGGTGGGCGTTCGAGCAGAAATTAGTTAAGTGTGGATTGTGAGTAGAGGAGCGACCAACATGCAAGGTGTGCATGAGTTGGTGCGCTCGGTGGCAAACGACACGGTTGTAAACACCGGTGGAGATCTTGCTCCCGACCATCTGTATTCTCATAAATTCATAATAAAATTTTTTATTGCTAATGATGGTGTCCAATCTGTTGCGTTGGATGTTTATGTTGAATGTTATAAGTTAATGGGTTCTGCACATTAATAGTTATTTTTAAAGATGACGAATGTTAGGCGTAGTTCGCAAAGTAACTTAACACGTGAACATGTTAATTACTTAGATGGTGTCTCACAGTTGCAATTAACGAAAAAATAATTGGGGGTGTGATAGATGGTATTAGAGCTACTTGCAGAGAACATACATGTATGCAAGGAAAAGTTATGGAGAAATCGTGGATTAATAGTCTAGGTTTCATGGACTTGGTGGTTCATGGCAAGACCATCCAAGCTCTGGTGGACACAGGGGCCACTCATAACTTCATGATGACATGGTTAGCAAGAGAGGTTGGACTGATGATCTTCCAATCCAAGGTGGAAGTCAAGGCAGTGAACTCTAGAGCTAAAGTGGCAGGTTTGGCACACGAAGTGCCTGTGCAGATAAAAGACTGGAAAGGTCAGTTGGAATTCATAGTGATGGAGATGAATGACTTTGATATGATATTGGGGCAAGATTTCTTGAAGGGAAACAAGGCAATTGTTTTCCCCTTCTGTGATGAGGTGTTGCTGGTCGGACAGTCACAAACTTAGACTTTGCCCACTCATAGGCAAAGGTAGGAGGTCAAGGTGCAACATGTTTTTGCACGAAGTTTGGAGAAAGCTATGAAGGAATTAGACATGGAGACATATGCGATTATGTTCAAGGGAGTCGAAGGTGATGAAGTGGGGATGCCTGCTCCAGTTGATATTTCTGAGGTATTAGCCAAATATGCAGATTTGATGCCCGATGAACTACCAAAGAAACTTCCACCAAGGTGTGCAATGAGCATTGAGCTTGAGCCAGGGAAGCAACCTCTGGCTAAAGCACCTTATCAATTATTAGGGTCTGAGTTGGAGGAGTTGAAACAAAAGTTAAAGGAGTTAACTGATGCAGGTTTCATTAGACCTTCAAGGTCCCACTATGTAGCTCTAGTATTGTACCAATGAAAGAAGGATATGAATGAGCTACAGATGTGTTGTGCTTACCATGCTATTAACAGGCAGACGATGAAGAACAAGTATCCTTTGCCATTGGCTGTTGATTGCTTTGATAAGCTTGCGAAAGCTCGAGTATTTTCCAAGCTGGACTTGAGGCATGGGTATTATGAGGTGCAGATAGATGAAGGAGACAAGAAGAAGACCGAGATAGTAACAAGGTATGGTAGCTTTGAATTCCTTATTATGCCATTTGGGTTGTGCAATGCTCCTGCTAAATTTTTCACTTTGATGAATGATGTTCTACATCCATACTTGGATTCTTTTGTAGTAATATACTTGGATGATATAGTGGTGTACAATGATAACATGGAGGATCATAAGAAGTAATTGGTAATGGTGTATGAGGCACTGAACGCAAATCAATTGCACTTGAAGAAGTCTAAGTGCATGCTTTCTCAGATCGAGATTTTGTTCCTTGGACATATAGTGGGTCAAGGGTACATATAGATGGAGTCGAGCAGAGTGAAGGTGATCGAGGACTGGGTTGAATGGAAGAATGTCCATGATATGAGGATGTTCTTGGGCATGACCAACTACCAACAAAAATTTGTAGAGGGGTACTCCAAGGTAACATCATCACTGACAGTCTTGTTGAATAAAGACAAGAGATGGAGTTGGACGGACAACTGTCAGGTTGCATTTGATGATTTGAAGAAGAGGATGGTTACAACACCGATACTAAAGTTTTCGGACTTCGAGCGACCATTTGAGGTACACATAGATGCTTCAGATTTTGCCATAGGAGGGGTTCTTATGCAGGATGGGCATCCGGTGGCATACAAGAGTCAGAAGTTACAGGATAGAGAACGAAGGTATCCGGTCCATGAGGAGGAGATGACTGCAATCATTCATTGTCTTCATGTGTATATGCATTACCTAATTGGGAAGCCATTTGTTTTCAAGATGAACAATGTTGTAGCAAGTTATTTTGCATCACAACCAAAGCTTTCTACAAAGCAAGTTCATTGGCATGACTTCTTGGCAGAATTTGACATGACTATTGAGTATAAATCGGGGAGACTCAATGAGGTAGCAGATGCCCTTAGTAGGAAGGGATAAATTGCAGCATTGGAAGGAGAAGACTAGGCAACAAGGAGTAGGAGTTGAGTTTAGATGTTAGAAGAGATGGAGAATAAGCTCAAAGAAAGTATTGAGACTGATACTTAGGCACAGAATATAGTGAAGCAGATAAAGGAGGGGAAGACACGAAAGTTCTTTCTCTGAGATGGTTTCTTGTTCTTTGGAAACCGACTCTATGTTCCAAAGTCATCTGGGCTCAAGAGGCACGTTTTGAAGGAGTGCCATGACTCACTCTGGGCTGGAGAAATGATTCTTTTGGGAGAAGATGCGGGAGGATGTAGAGGAGTATGTACATACGTGCATCATTTGTTAGCAGGAAAAATCAGATACGCAAAGGCAAGGAGGTCTATTGCAGCCTTTACTGATTCCTGAGAGACCATGGATGAGCATCTCGATGGACTTCATTACTTAGTTGCCATAAGTAGAGGGGTATAATGAGATAATGGTCGTGGTTGATTGTTTTTCCAAGTATGCTATCTTTGTTCCAACAAAGATGCTGTGTGGAGTTGAGCGGACTGCAGAGTTGTTCTTCAAGAATGTAGTGAAGTATTGGGGGATGCCATTAAGCATCGTGTCGGACCGAGATCCACAATTTACAAGTAGATTTTGGACCACATTGTTCAAGTTAGTTGGGACAAATTTGTTGATGAGTTCAAGTTACCATCTGCAGACAGATTGGTAGACCAAGAGGATCAACGCATTACTGGAGGATTACTTGAAACATTATGTGATGGCTGATTAGAAGAATTGGCCTAAAATCTTGGTGTGGCTTAGTTTAGCTACAACATACAAAAGATTTTTGTGATGGGGTACAATACCTTTGAGTTGGTGAATGGAAAGATGCTAGTCACACCGCATACTGTAGTGACAGGAGGTTTGTTTAGGAGTCCTCATGCAAAAAAGTTCATGAAGGTTTGGGATGAGACCTTGGAGCTAGCACGATTACGTTTGCATGAAGCTACAAGGAGAATGAAGAAATGGGCAGATAAGGGAAGACGGGATGCACACTTTAGTGTGGGAGATATGGTGTTTCTCAGGATTACCGGAGATCAGTTTCAGCCACCTAAGAGGATTGCGAGATCATTGACGAGGAAATATGAGGGACCATTCCAGGTGAAGAAGAGAGTGGGGGAAGTTGCTTACGAGCTGGAGCTTCCATTCCATATGCATATGAAACATCCAGTTTTTCATATCAGTCAGTTGAAGAGATGTAGACTTGATGCTAATCATCCAAAGAGGGTGGAACGAACGAGAGGACCAACCACAATTGTGGACAAGCAACATCTTGAGATGGACAAGATTCTGAGTTGTCGATCTGTAGGGATTGGTAGCCACATATGATAGTAATTTCTTGTCAGATGGAAGAATGCACTAGAGGAGGATAGCTGGGAAATGTAGGACTCACTTTGGAGATGGAAGTGGATGATTACAAAGTATGATAGGAAGTTATTGAGGAGAGCCAGATTTCCAGGGACAACAATGCTTTCAGGTGGGGGAGAATGTAATGCCCTGCAGCTCCGTAGTCGCACGGACACGCCCACCAACTTGACAAGTTGAACAAACTAAAGGGAAGGTGACTGAAATAGGCGAGACATCATCATGTGGGCGAAGTGTGGTCTTACATATATAGGCAGGCGGGTCACAAACTCGTTCCATGGGACGACCGAGCAAATGATTGTTTTTGCTTTCATTTCATGTCATGTGGTTTTGATTATCGATTTCATAGGTCCTGATTTGATAATGCATACATGATCCCTTAGAGTAGATTTCATTTCATGCAATTCCAATTCCTGCAAGTGTGATCGATTAAGGTTTCAGTTTCGCATGATGTACTATAATCTCTTTTGAATTGAGTGTTGAATTAGAATAGGTGAATTTGGTTTGTTGTTATTTGGTTTCATAGTTAGATTGGTCTAAATTGGGAGTTAATTTCTAGCATATACAATGAATGCACGCTTTGCAAGTTTTACGAAACGCTCGGGTTGACAATTAAATGATAGGTAATTAATTTTCCTCAATATTTTGGCACCGTTTCCAAGGAAGTGTGCATAGGAACTAGCTTTCAGTATAAAGTTCATTTTTTATAGTTTTTTCCTAGATGCATGATTAAAGCATTTAGATGCATAAATCATTTAGGTACATATCATTTTTATAATTTTTTTTTTAATAACCATTTATGGATGAAAGATCTAGAATGTAGATTAAATATTCTTTGGAGCACAAGGACTACATTAAGGAATGGTATTGAAATGCGATTGTGCCATGACATTCATCCATTCTTCAAGAGATATTTGTGGCAAATATAAAGGTTAAAACCATTTTTGATGTCCTTATGGACAATCAGGTACATTTTACAAATTTGAATATGAATGTTCTAGAAAGTCTAATCCGTAAATGGCTCCGTTGGAAACATTCATATACTTAATTTTTTTTTTTTTTTTTTCTTTCAAGTAGATAAATTAGGAAAAATAAAATCAAGTTTGATTGCATCTTTTTTAAGTTTTTAGACTTTAAAATCTTTAGATTTTTATTTATTCTCTTGCATTTTGTATTAAGCTCAAAAAAACATTTTCAATAAAAAATCATGTTTTGATTTTAAATAATAATAAAAAATCATGTTAAATTTTCATTAAAAAAATAAAAAAAATGTTTATTTTCATTTAAAAAAAAAACATTTTTTTTTTCCAAAAAAAAAAGTTTTTGAATAAGGAAAATGAAAATTCTGAAATCAATTCTCTTCTGTGTTTTTAATTCCCAAAATAATTGACAATTTAGGCTCTCATGCAACCTATAAAGAAAAAAAAATTGCATTAGCTTAAAAATCAAAATCCAAAATTCATCATTAAAAAAAGAAAAATTCTTGCTTAGAATTTAATCTAATTTGTTGCATATCTAGGATATCAAAGGTTCAAGTGATTCCATTCTGATTTGTTCTTTCGAAGCTGCAGAAAATGCTAGTTTTTGTAGTCGAGCCTGATTTGATCCATAACCCAGGTGAGAGCCATCACGATCCAATAATCTTGGTGATCTATTGCCAATATGTACTAAGAGAAAAGGTCACTTCAACGTTGGATCCATCCACAAGGTTTCCCTATTCTACACTTTTACTATTTATCACGAGACTTAACTATAGGATAGCTTGGGTTTCTGATTTAATATGGATTGATTATCTTCTACAAATCTCCTTCCAGAGTCATTTCCGAGCAATGACATGACTGAACAACTTGCATTGATAGGGAGCCAGATTAGAGCACCCCTCATTGCTCCATTGCTAAGATTTGCTGTTGGTATTTTCTTGATAACGTCTTTGATGCTATTTATTGAGAAGATTACCAATGGCCATCAGAAAGGTACACATTAGGGGTTAGTTGCCTAGAAACATTGAGAAATTATGATGTTTGTAATGAAAAAAATCATACGAATTGGGACTGGTTTGAGCCGTAGTGGAGCCATGAATACTTTTGTTGCTTAGTTGAAAGCGAAAAAAAAGAAGCAAACTTAATAAAAGACCTTATGTTTGGAATAACTGACAAAAGGTTTTTGAGAATGGAATTTGGGGTTTTTAAATCTGATACAAAAGACAAAAGATCTAATTTATTTGCAGAAAATGAAATAAAGAATAACATGCAAGTTGTAGATCAAAATCGTGCCTAGAAGAGCGTTAGAAACATAGCAGTTTTCGACACGTAATTTTAAAACACGTTTTCTAGCCAAATGAAAACAAATTCCAAAAAGTAAAACGTGGGTTTTCTTCAGAATGGGGTCAATTATAATACACAAGAGCAATTTTCTCAAAGTCGTAACTGTTTGAGAGATTTTTGGGGTTCTCTAGAGCCTTATTTGCTACATTACATGAGAAAAAAGGTTTTCAATTAAATGTACAGGCTTAAGTTGTGACCATGCAATGGATTTGATTTTCTTGGTTTACAGAAGGAAGATCTGCCACAAAGATTTCTTGAGTTCCAACGATTGAAGGAGAAGAGGTTATTAATACAACTAGTGATGGGGATTTGTTTGCCACTGGTTTTCTGGAAGTAGATTGTTGCACTCCAAACCACCAATATCAGTGTGGTAATGATGCAACCTATCCATACGTAATGGTCAAGCCACATGGAAAAATGCCTGATTCAACGTTGCCTAGTCAACCAACTAACCCTAAATGAAGACCAATTCATATCCATTCGACTTTCTCATGGGCATAAAAACGTTTTTCCATTTCACCATTGCCATCTTAGACATATTCTGCAATCATAACAATCCATGAGATAACATTTCGCTCAGTTATGATCAACCTTTTCTCTCGGATTCAATTTTGAGCAAAAGAATTCTTTAGTTTGCATCCTTTGGTCATTGTCACTTAATTTGTTGCTTTTCATCCTTCTGTCTTGGGCCATTCACTAAGGTCTATTTTTTTCCAGAGTTATAAACAAGTGCTTGTTGCTATGACATAAGTGTTGGGTGTTTTTGACATAAGAGCACAAGCTTCTGCTGGAAGCCATAGAAACAAGACCAAATATACGACAAAATGCACTCTTTTATCATCCCTTCACCGAGATCTAGTGAAAATCTACTACAAATCATCTGGAATCCACCCGAAACTCAACCTGGTGAGGTCATAAATTGATTTCAAATGCCAAAACCCTGCATGGAAGGTAGAAGTGTAAAAATATGGGGTGTTGTTTGACGATTTTGTAATCTCCTACCAGATTTCAGCGGGAAACAAAACGGGAAAGGATGTCGTAAACAGTTCTTTTTGTTGCATTTCTATCCTATTTTTGGTAGATATGTTAAGTGGATCATCTCTTGATGGAATTTCGTCCATGTGAGCACTTGCTTTTGGTTACTGCGCTTTCCTCATATACCTTTTATACATGGCAATTTCGTTTTTTTATTAGTTGTTTTTATTATATTTATTTTTGGTTACGTTGTGTTATAGGTTATGTTTGTTTGTTTTTTTTTTTTAGCATTATGGTTTTAATAATGGAGTGTTTGTTTTTAATATATATATATATTATATATTATAAAGTTTTCTTTTGTATTTTATATTTTTTTGTTTTGATTTTAATGTATATATTTATGTTAATATGTTACACATTTTTTGTAATGTGTTTTAAATGTTTTTAAAAGTATAATGTTACCTGTTTTTTTTTTGTATCCTGTTTATGATATGTATGCTTTAAATTTGGTACATATGTTATTGTTTTATGTTTTGTTACGTTGTTGTGTTGTTGTCTTTTTGTTTTTTTTTTTTTTTCTTTTTTTTTTTTTTTTTTTGCCCAGCATTTGTACATTTAATGTTATACGGTTTTTTTTATGATTTTTGATCAATTTATTTGTAATAATATATTTTAGTTTGTACATATGTTTTTCATTTATGTATATTTATTTACTTTTTAGTTTTGTAAATATTTCATTAATTTTTAGATTGTATGTTTTATTTTTTTTAAAGAAAATTGTCATGGAAAATTGTCGAAATTTTTTGATGTGAAATTCACTTAATGACTGGAGAAAATTGAGATAAAGTTGTTGTGGTGATTCACTTAAACACACCCATCAAAGCAAGAAACAAAATAAAAAATCATAAAACATGAGACAAGAACAACAAACAAGGCTATGGCATCAACAATTAGAAATTTCTCTACCATTGAAGGTTTACAGGTAAAATAAGCAGATCATAATTACCTTGCCCTTTTTTAATTAAAAAATTGTTCTATTTGCTATTTTTTCTGGAAGGGGTATTGATTAATTTGAAGATTAGACTGGCTATTTATTCATAACAAAAATGTGTAACTGTGTGTACTTAACTGTTTGTTCACGGTTTTAGCTACAGAAACTGTGCAATTCTGCAGCGGAAAAACAATTATGCAACTTTGTATTTAACTCAATGATCTATTTGTCAACAATCCATTCTAATCAGAAAATCATGATCAAAATTTATTGGTTTAATCTAATGTTATGTTTTCAGGCATGATGCAAGAAAGAAGAAAAACTATAAAGGTGTTTTATCTGTAGGATCGATTGATGAATTTTTGATCGAAGCTTGTTTTGCAGGAATCATCAAGCATTCACAAATAATATATATGTATGCATCAATGTATAGGGCTAGAGTCCTTATTAGCACCTTGAGGCTTGTATGCATCAATGAAAAGTTCTCTCGCTAACAATCATGGGAATACATAAATGTCCCTTTATCATTAGATCTTGCAAGTGGCTCTACATCAGCTCATCTATCCACACCTTGCAAGATGTACTTAGGTACCTTGGCACTCACTGACATTAATGGCGAGTTTGCCTGACATTGGTTAAATACATTCATTAATGGTTGGTAATCCAATGAATTCTCTTCATGCTCGACAACAACACATTTATTCACATGACTAGAGTTGTACCATCAAGTTTTGTAGGAGGTGAAGACTATATCATTTCAGCATTTTGCAGCAGATACAACAGATTTAGCAGCAAAAATAAAGAATCCACTTTCACCACCTCATCCACCATTTATGCAACCAAGACGAAAATGAATATCTACATTCTATTCCATGATCCAACAACAGCTACAATTTCTCTACATATGCATAGTTTTTCCACTTCCTAGGTAAGTAAAGGTGTGTTCTTTTCTAGCTTTTAATCATAGAATTCCTTGAATACTGAAATTATAATTTTTGGAAAATACTTCACCATATTTCCTTTCTCATTTGAAAAAAAAACTTAAACACCTTTAGTTGGGGGTGGGGGGGAGGAAAACCATTTATTATCACATGCATTTCATTTCATTTCATCCTAACATACTTGTCCTAATCAATTATTATTGCATTATGGTTCAAAAGTTATGTGATTTGCAAATAAATGCCTAAATGATGAGCATATTATATGGTTGATTTAAATATGCATTCTTAAATATGTTCAATAAATCTTCATCAACAAAAAGAAACAAGGTATTGAAACACAAGAACTAATACCAATTAATATTTGGTTGCCACACAAGAACCAACCAAACATGTTCCAATTAAATTTATGAAAAGGAGTACTTCGCGAAAAGAAATGAAATTGTCAAATGCAAAGCTTAAGGACAATTGATATAAGCCAACCTCATTCAAAAGCAAATCATGATTAAGCAATGCAGTACATTGCATGAGGACATGCAATAACTTCAGTTGGGGGGTATGTAAAGCCTCCAAAATGTATTCAAAATATCATCCACTTTCACCTTTATTGCCACCATTTCACTCACATGTCACAACTCCATGACCATATAACCTTTCAATAGCCTCCATTTTCCTAATTATATGGGTTCCATTTGTGTTTTCCAAAATTTAATCATTTATAGTATTATAAGTGAATCAAATGGTTAGAACTTAGAAAAATGACATATACTTGCTAATACTTAAAAGTGGCTTGAGTTTCATGACATGTGTAGGTCATTTGGAAGATTCCAAGGCACCCTTATGTGGCCTCCAATTTCGAATTCCCTTAAAGATATGGAAGAAGATTTGGATAAGGGTAAACAAGGATATGTGTCTCATCATTACCTCTTTGAGTTGTAACTCTATATGTGTATCATCACCACATGTTTGAGTTGTAACTCTATGGGATTTTCTAGGGATCTAGGGAGAGAATAGTGGACCTCCATTAATGAGATAGCTTCTTATGTTTTTGTATAAATAGGAAAGCCTCCTCCTTTTTTCTAGGGATATAGGGATAGAATAATGGACCTCCATTAATGAGGTAGCTTCTTATGTCTTTGTATAAATAGGAGAGCCTCCTCCTTTCAAAGGCATGTGTAAAATTGGAGATGCTCAGGTGGAAAATTAAGATTATTCATGTTTTGAATTGGAATTTGGATTTAGAACCATGCTCATGAGTGATTTTCACCTTGATTGGTAATTCTTGCACAAGGAGCCTCTCAACTTGCCATCTCTCATACTTTTGTATTGGCCACTTACAATGTGTGAGATTTGTTGTTTTTAGATTTATTGCTTTCCTAAATTAAGATTTATTTCTTTCATATCTTTTCCTGTGTGAGTGGTTAAGAGTGATTGTTTTTATTTTCATTCCTACCTAGAGGTTAAGAGTGATTGTTTTTATTTTCTTTCCTATCTAGAAGTTAAGAGCAATTTTTTTTATTTGCTTTCATATATTTTCCTGTGTGAGAGGTTAAGAATGATTGTTTTTTCTTTCATTTCATGTCATGTGATTTTGATTATTCATTTCATAGGATCCTGATTTGATAATGCACACATGATCCCTTAGAGTAGATTTCATTTCATGCAATTTCAATTCCTGCAAATGTGATCGATTAAGGTTTCAATTCTGCATGATGTACTATAATTTCTTTTGAATTGAGTGTTAAATTAGAATAGGTGAATTTGGGTTTTTAGTTAGATTGCTATAAATTGGAAATTAATTTAACTCATATACAGTGCATGCATGCTTCACAAGTTTTATGAAATCCCCAGGTTGAATTAAATGATAGGTAATTAATTTACCTCAACAGTAGGCCTTCGGTTGTAGTGCAACTACTGTGGGTCAACCAATGAGGGCCCCAAAAACAAGATTTAGAATGTTCTTCGCAACTCCCCTCCAAAAACTTAATCGAAAAGCATGTTATCCTACCACAAACCATGGATCAGGAGAATCATTGAACAAGGGTCATTGGATTTATGAAGTGTAAGCACGAAAGTGCGGTATAATGTTGGTAGGTTATATATATATATATATATATATATAGATATATATATATATATATATATATATATATATATATATATATATATAATATATATATATATATATATATATTATATAATAATGCGCAAAAAAAAAATGTAAGTTATCCCACTCTTCTGACAGCACAAGGAGGGTCATATTAGCAATAGTTGCCACCTCATTGGGTAAGTTGAGTGTGGTTGTTACAGGTGGTATCAAAGAATCTAGGTTCAACACTTGGATTGGATGGGCTCTATCATGGGTAAGTGACAACAAAATTCCCACAAAAGGGGTTTTCATGGTGAGTTTTAGGACATTGATAAAATGAATGTTTAGGTGTTAAAAGTCGGCTGTAAATGATTACGTGAAGTGTAAGCACAAATGATGGGGTGTAATGTTGGTTGGTAATATATATATATATTGAGCAAAAAAAAATGTAAGTTATCCCACTCTTCTGAAAGCACAAGGAGGGTCATATTACCAATGATTTCCACCTCATGGGGTAAGATGGGTATGGTTGTTACATGTGGTATCAAAGAATCCAGGTTCAACACTTGGACTAGATGGGCTCTATCATGGGAAAGTGATAACAAAAGTCCCACAAAAAGGGTTTTCGTGGTGATTTTTAGAACATTTATAAAACGAATGTTTAGGTGTTAAAAGTCAGTTGTAAATGATTATGACATACATGACTGATGCATTTACATGGTTGAGTATATGATCACTTTAGTGTATCATCATTGTTGGTCATATGGTAAGCCTTTGCATTCTCGGGAGAATATGTATGTGACTATTAATATGATGCGAGGGACCTTGCAAAAACTCCTTGTGTTTCTTGCATTGTGTATATTTACGAAATTTTGTATTTGTGTATGATAGCTAATTGGGACAAGAGAGTTCCATGACCTAGTTGGCATATGGAAAGGAACCTAGTGGAGCTTGACTATTTCTATATTATAAAATGGTTATTATGTTTATTAGGAGTGTTTGGTCATCAGGGGTTAATTCCTTTCTTGTCATACTAGAGTTGGATGAACATTGTGGATGCATGATCAATAGCTTTCCAGAGAATGATGTGCTTGGTGATTGTCTGCTTATGTTGGTTACTTACTTGTGCAAGTGAATGCTAAGTGTAGCATTATAATGGATGAATTATGTGAACACATGCATGATCCTATGATTTCTTGTGTCACTTAGCATGGTTTATAATGTTGACTTTATATACATATAGATGTATGGATATACTAAATTGGATGGGAACATCCAATGGCCTATATATGATATAGTGCCTCAATAGATTAGAGGTATGATGTTGTGCAACTTTTAGGAGTCAAGTGTTTCATTAATACTTGGTTGTAGGTATTTGTTATAGCAACAAAGATCATGGTTGGTTATTAAATAGTTGCATGAACAAAGTGCATGTTTACTAAGACAATGTTACAAAATGTGCTAACTTCAGTTCCATATAGGTCCTATAATGCATATGTGTGAAGATGACAATTATAAGTATGATAAATTTTAATATAGCATGAGATTTTTCTAATTGACCCTTGAAGTTGTAGATGCTATGGTTGTTGTTGACCTTGATGAGAGGGACAAATTTTTCTTATGTTAAAAAAAAATTAATTAAAACTATAGTGTGGCCTCATAAGAGAGGTTGATATTAAATAGTGTTGTTAGCATGGGTCAAAGATTGAATTATAATTTTACCTTGGCATGATTATGAATTTTAATAATATTGATATACATGCATTGCTAAATTTTGGAAACAAGCTTATGTATGTTATAACTGATGCCCTGGTTTATGATACATGGTTGATGATGATCTTAGGAATGTGTGACAACATTAGGATTGCACACTTGGCCTAACGTGGTAAATATGACAACTGATATATGTGTTGTTAATTTATTTTTTGAACTAATAATTGAGTGTATGTGGCAACACATAACAAGAGTCAATGGCAGTGAAAGGAAACATGTATTGTGGCATTGTGAAATAGGATATAGACCAAGTCCATCAAGAACTAGGAAGAGGGAAATCCCTCCAAAGGAAAATAAAATTCAGGGATATGGAGGTTGAGCTCAAGGACTTGGAATACGCATTGAAGATTTGCAGGGAAAGACTTAGAAAAATCAATAGGAAACAACAAGAACTAGTTGAGTGGGAGGTTGTGCTGCAAAGGCAACTACGAGAGATGACATACCAAGTTGGATCCTCAAAAAGGAAGAATGGTAATAATAGGAAGAGGCCTCATGTGGCTAAAAAGGAGAAGGGTATAATCTCATGTTGGTGCTGTGGAGAAGAGCATTAGAAAAGGGATTGTCCCCATTGGAAGAAAAGGAAAGTAAACATCCCTTGTGAACCATAGGGATATGGATATGCATAGGGATAAGGTCAGGAAAAGGAGGGAGTGGTCTCTCAAAGCCCTTCAAAGATGTAGATATATGTTGGAAAAGATTCCATGTGAACTTTTGAGGAAACATAAGACTTCACGGTTTCTATTAAGCCTTGTAAAGAAGTGTTGAACGAATTTATGTGTATATGCACACTTGTATGATGGTTGAAAATTCCATGAATGTTGGGCTCCTGGAGATTGAGTTGATTTTTGAGTATTGTTTATTTTATGCTTATGTGTTGTGGGTTTAATTTATTGGCTTCATGGTTTGATATCATTTCATTTTAGAATTATGCATGGCCATCCTAGTTTTTGCTCTTGGTTATCATGTTGATTTAGTCTTGTTTATGATGTTGCTTTACTTGAGGTTTTATGAATGGCTGTTGTTGTGAAATTCATGTCCTTTTGCAATGATTGCCTTTTTTTCCCTCTTGCATTGGTTTTCAATTTTTTAAATTTCAAATTGCATGGTTGGGGATATTGAAATAAGGAGTTTGGGGGTGGCAGGAAGGCCACAAAATCTTGAAAAGGGGTAGTGCTTGAAAGGTATGAAGGAGAAAATGCCAAGTAAAGTTCTAGGTAAAATGGAATGTTATTGGGCAATGCACATGAGTAGAAAACAAGTAAAAATGAGACATTAACAATGTGAAAAGCCAGTATAAGGCATGCTTGGCTTCAATCAAGGAGTCATCTAATCCTTGGATTTATTTGGAACAAGCTAATGGTTGTTATAGTCATGATTAAGTAATGTAACAACATATGGGCTAGTTGAGTCCATAAAAATAATGGATATATATGTGCGTAGCCATGAGAGTCACAAGAAGGGAGTTCTCTTAACCCTCTACTATATTGTATGTGTACTTGTATATTACATACATTATTATGCTTATGGGTACTCATGTCTTGCATACATGATTATGTTGACAAATATTATATGGTGCATCCATGGTTATGCTGATGGATGGTGGTGTATTGCATACATGATCTTGTTGATTGATGTATATGTTTATACCTATGAGAATGTCATTTGTCTGACAGGGTTCTATCAAAGACTCTTCTTATGGAAGAAGGACTGATTAAACTCATTTGATGCAAGCATGGATGACACAAAAAGACTCCCATTATGATGAGGAATTTATTGGGCATAAAGGAGTTTTTCTTTGTTGCTAATTTATAATTATGTGAACATGACTCTTACATTGTACCCATGTGAAGGTTAAGAACATGGGAAAGACAAATGAGGTAGAATGGCCTAGTTCACATGCATGGAGACAACGAGGTCTCTGGATCAATTGTGATATTATGTAACATGATAATTTATGTATGTATGTGTCTTTGTCCTACATGTGCATGTGTTGTGTATGGGAATATGGTAAAATTGTATTATGTGTGTTGTTTC
Organism: Pinus taeda; assembly: GCA_000404065.3. Taxonomy (NCBI): domain Eukaryota; kingdom Viridiplantae; phylum Streptophyta; class Pinopsida; order Pinales; family Pinaceae; genus Pinus; species Pinus taeda. Next base: position 33,680 of record APFE030287556.1, on the reverse strand, counting down.
GTACCATGTGTAGAAGTGTGTGTTGTGCAATAAGTTCAGTATAGGCAGGTACGGGACTGTCTAGACTTGTGTGTGGTGTATGCGGAAGTGTTCAGGACAAGCATGTATGGGATTGTCTAGGCCTGTGTGTTGTGTATGTGTACAATGTTATGTGGAGGTCAGTGTGGGCTTGTGTTTAGGCGAAGTAGATATGGAATTGTATGTGCTTGTTTAGGTGGAAAGGAACCTATGAATGGTAATGAGTACACCTCATGTCACCAAGATACTACCTGGATGGTAGTGCTCTTATTTGCAAAGTAGCGAAAGGGCTTATCTATAGGTGGATATATATATATATAGATCCACCTTGGGGTTGAAATCAAAGAGAAGATAAGTGAAGAGAAGGCACCAGACCAATTTAGTGTGTGTACATGGTCAAAGTGAAGAGAAGGCACTAGGTGATTTCCAGATTGGAACCCAATCTGGTGTGTGTACGTGTTCAAAGCAAAGCAAAGGCATTGGGTTCTTGCTAGATGGGCTACCGACCCAATATGTGTAAAGGTAGAAGCAAGGATAAAATTAAGATAAGTATCAATATTCATTGATTGTTGAACCTTTAAATTACGAATCTAAGTACAATATTCTAATTTATCATGGTTTGGGTTATGAGCTAACTTGTTTTACAATGATAATAATTGAAGGGGAATTCTGAGTCAGCTCATAAATAAACTATTAATGAGGTATGATTCAAATTTATTGTAATTCATTATGATGAGTCTGATATAATCTATGTGTTATGCTATAGGAAATCATATAATTTTCATTGGTTGGCTGGTTGGAGTTGGCTGCAAAATTGATGGAAGCAATAACAAAAGAATTGAAGTATAGAGTGATATGTTGATGAAATTTTTTGAGGAGAAGCCATTGTGGGGCACCAACAAGCATGTTATGACCATATGATGGTTTTGAAGGCAAGGATGTGCCTTAGATTTGAATTCCTTCCTATGTGAGGAAGCCTTGCCAGGGGATGGATCACTTGAGGGACTATGAAGCAAAGAAGGGAATGTTGAAACTTGGAAGAAGAGTGACTGCATGAAACATGAGTAACCAAAGTTCCTGAGGGATTGAGAAACAAATAAGGGAAGGCCAAAATATAAAATTTGGTTTTCTTATTCATGATTATGGTTGGTTGGTGTCAGGAGCAAATTGGGGGTGTGCCCAAAAACAATGAGTTGCAAACTGTTTTTTAAGGGAGTGAAGGGCTCAACACAGCAACAAGGAGAACAATCCAAGTTGGATTGAACACCTCCAAAGGCATCAAAATACTCCAAAAGGCCATTGGGAAAATGGTTGAATTATGACTTGAAGTCTATCATACTTTTATTTTATGGTTGAAATTTGACTAGATAATTACCATATCTTGTTTGTTGGTTGGAGAAAATGCATAAAACATTGTAAATGTTGTAAAGAACTAATTCTATAAAGCTCCATGAAACAACATTCCTGTATTTCAAATATGTTCATTGTATATGTGTCATTGAACATTGAGGACGGTGTTCCCCCAAGGGGGCGGGGTTTGTAACAACCAAATCTCTCATCCTTATGTACACAATGTAAATAATTTTATAAATTAAAAAGGTTGAGAGAGGGAAACATATTCCAGAGTTGAGGAGGCTGCCTGCTTGGGATAGTCAAGGTTTCCTTGTGTAGGAAATATGAACTATTTTAACAATCGATAAATGCTAGTTGGTGTGCCATAATGGACTGGTTTTCTGAATTTAATGCGATTACAAGAGAAGTATGCAAACCATGCTACCTTGGAGAACACTCAGAAGGAAAGGAGGATTTGAATTAATGAAGTGGACTGTGCTGTCAGCCAAGAAAGTGAGAGTTAAACACTACGCAGGAGGAGAAAAGAAGGTAGTTTTACCCTATTAAGGGACACACATAGGGACTCTTACACAATCATCCATTCAGGTAGTCGAGAGGCATGATAGCAAAGAAAAGAAGAAGGGGACATACTTCTGATTAGGATAATATGAAAGGAACATTTAGAATCCTTGTATTAGGGGTAAAATGATAATTCCTAGTGCACTAGTTGTGCCACAATTCAGTGTGGAAGGAGATAACAAAAATCCCTGGTTCCTGGTTCATTTTTTGGGAGTTTTTGATCTCCCAAGCAGCCCCTTAGTCTCTGGAATCTGGCTCGGGGGTGACAACTGCAAGTGAGCTTGGTTGTAGATGTCTATGGTTAGGTGGAGAGTTAGAGTCCCACTCTTAATGGAACACTCCTACATTGCTTAATATAAGTGTTCTTATGTTTGTTACTCACAATAAAACATGTTTGCATTTCTGGTTTCGATGATGCTATTGTTGCAGGAGGTATGTCTACATTGTTATTTCTTGCAAAAATGAAAAATGTGTGTGTTAATGTTTGAAGGTGTTGGAACAACATCTAAGGAATATTAATTGTTACAACAATGTATGGCATGAGTATTTTACTTTATTGTAACATGATGACTAAAGGGTTTCAAGCTTGCATTAGTGGTGCTTATGTTGTGACATGCTGAAATTGGGAATTACTTCTATCTTCTCTTTGTTGGCCCATTAACTTATGCATCTTATATGCATGTCACCCTTGGTTGTTATCAATAGTTCTGACCCTCAATTTGGGTCAATGTCTTCATTCATTCCCAATCATGGAGTCAAAAGAGTCCTTGTCCCAAACTTAGTTACCCTGTAAAATATAAGATAAGTGCTCCCTTGCATTTGCTTAACTAGTATTGCATGTATTTGTTTGAATTTCTGGGTGCTTATGATTGTAATGAGCTTGTGTTTTATTTATGGACCGAAATGATGCCTATAAATGTGATGAACATGAGTGTAATACATCTTTGGTTTGATATATTATATCTTATAAAATACATGACTATGCTATTGATAAATAAAATGAATAACTTGATGTGTAAAATTTAAAGGCCCTATAAGGATCCACGGGGATCTAAACTAAATAATGACAATAATGGACATAAGAAATCCTTTCATTATATTTAAAATGGTTACATTAGAGACAACCTATGTGATAAGATTTGTGGATAATGTATTGAAGGTGTTGGCATTAAGCGTTTGTTACAACTTATTACGACAATGAGTTGTTGTCGAGGATTATTTCTTCCCTTAACATCAATAATTTGTGATCTTATAGAAGTTTCTCTTCAGCTTGCTGAGATAAATGCCTTGGTGTGGGGCAATCTCACCCATTGACTTTAGTTTGGTCCAACGGACTTGTGCACCTTTCGAGTAGCATCTCGAATGCGAGGGGATGTGGCTACGTATTTCCTAGATGGCTAATAGTATCTATGGTGTTTGAGGTACAATATATTGACTAGAAGGGAAAAGTTATTGGATCAAAACTAATAGTTAAATGCCCTTGAAAACTCTGAATGGTGCCATAAAGCAGCTTGCAAGCTTTCTTTGAAGCATGATGTTCATGACATATAGCTATAGAGATGGAGGCCCTTTAGGAGTTCACTGTAGGTCTTTAGTAGAGGGCGACTGAAGGATCACTAGCATGGGCATGCCTGGAATTCCCTGTCCCTATATGGGGAACCCATGAAGGCTAAAAACATAACCCTTATGTGCATGTACATGAGGCACATTCCTGCATTCGAATCTGTGGAAGGATTTCCCCCATTCCATCAAGGAATTCCAATCTTATTGTGGCCCTTGTGGTGGTCTATGAACCCCTTGGACTCAAATGGATCCAATTTGTCAAAAGCTTAGGAGGATAGCACTAACGAGTGCTTAGCAGGTCATGGTGGCCATGGAAAAACACCAGTGTGGATCTAGTCAACCATAAAACCACCACAATTGTGCTACGAAGGTAACCATGTTCAAACAACGGTGTACTCTCAAAGTGGGATAATAGTGAGGCCAGGCAGAATGGTAGACTCATAAGTTCATCTCGGTAAACCAATGCAATTATTCAGAAGGAAACCCTAATCATGGAGGTTTAGTATTAGCATGCCCAATTTCCCCTTATTACAATTGGATGAGAGGGAGATGAAGTGGCCCATAAATTGTACGCCGGAGGTTTATTTTGCATAGTGTGGGATCAACCAAGATGACGTCATTCAGGATGTGTTGTCTGGCACGTAAGCTCGATGATCCTACCATTGGTGGGAGGTAGTGCTCTACAAGACAACAACGAATGTGTGTGGAGATAAGAGAGTGCAGAAAAGGACATGGGGATATAACACAACTTCCAAGTAGGTTTTGCAATGTTATATCTCTAGACAATACGACAAATTTTGTTGTATGCAGAGGAAGGATAAACGGTGTGTGAGAGAAAGGGTGTGTAGAGAAAGTACGTGTGGTGTAATTTGTTAAAGAGCATGGAGTATATTGAATTGAAATTTCTTCTATGCACTCTAAAAAAGGAGAATTAATATGCAGAGCAGAGAACATAAACTTTAATTCATAGATGTTTTATTTGATATAGAGATTATTCGATGATTTGACGTGCGGTTTTCAAAACCACAAGTTTGCTAATACTTATTATGCAATACTAATTAGATCGCATACAGTGGAAATAAAAAAAAAATGAATTCAAGCGAGTTTCCCAAATCAAGGAGCCAAAAGTCTGTTTTGGGATATTTTGTACCTCTGGATACATTAGTTCAATCAATTAGCCATCATATGCAATGTATCAAAAAACTGAAATCTTTGAACATAATAAGCCCATTAAAGTCTCCTTTTCATGCATAACTATTAACTATGTTTAGTACAATGTATGAATCGACACCTTCGCATTTCATACATTGTATCAACAAATCTTCTTATTTATCTATAATTCTAAGACACATTATTGGGTGATCACATGTATGAACTATAGAGGTGTGGACAAGAGCTTTATGAAGAGATAAGGGAAGGCAAAGAAGTGTTTTTTACAATAAAAATTTCGATTTCATTGTCGCATTCTGCACAAATAAAACATTGACTATATATATTATAGTAATATATGTGAAATATTGTAAATTATTGAACATGAATGGCAATCAACTTTTGATTTACAACATTTAGTGCAAAGAACTAAGTCATTTGTTGAGTGAATTGAACGTGATCTGAAAGGAGACAAGTATATCATAAGAAATGACTTATGTGCTTCTAGTTAGAGGCTTGATTGGCTTTTTGATCTAATGAAAAAAAAGTTAGGAATTGGTGAATGGTAATCAAATGAAGAAATCAAAGCTGCATGGTCTTAGAGAATCAAAAGAGTAGAGAACATTATTTCCGAGTGTGAAAACATAAGCAATGGAAGAGTTGATGCTTATGTCAAGGTTGTATAGATTTTTAATGATCTAAATGGTTCTCACATGACATGTGACTCTGGATTAATTTTGAGAATGAAGAAGCTTTTTTTGAACATGCATACTCTGCATAGCTTCCTCTACTTCTCTCCACTCTGCAAGGTAGCTGTTTGTTGATACATTATGTGGAGTGATTAATATTAAGCAGATTTGATCATTTAAGAACCAGTATTGTGTGGAAGGAAGGTGTGCAGGAGAACTGTGTGAAGGGAGAATTCTTATAGAGGCATGATACTTTGTGGCAGAAATATTGTGTTTGTTACTGCACACACTTGTCCTCTGGTGCAAAAAACAAATTAAAAGGTCTAAGTTTTATGAATCTTTTGTAATGTAATTTTAACAAGTAACGTGTTCATAGTTTCATTGGCTAGGTGTTCATCATGCATTTTTTAGACATGCGTTTTGCTAACGCATATTCAATTAGTTCTCAAGATGCCTTTTTGCGAATGGTTTTTCCCAAAGTTGTTGGAATAAATAGTCAAGAGCATTGTAAGCGTAAGAATCATGCATAAAGGTTGTTTTTGAAAATAGGGACATATATTACAATATATTTATCAAGTACATTGTGGTTCCTTTGTTTTGTGATCCTAAATCCTATTCCTATAGAAGAGTTTTATGGGAATCGATGTGGATATATGCATATGCTATTAATATGTATATTTTCTATTATCATTTGGCTTTATTGTGTATAGTTGTATCATGTTCTTTATTTTCCTATATGTTGTGGTTATCATGGAGTAATAACTCATTGTGAATTTAGAACAAGTTTGAATCATGATTGCTAAAGCATCAACGAAGAGGGATTTGTTTGCTATAAAAAGAGATTGTACAGATGCAATTCTAAGGCAACATAATCTATGTCATTTAAAAAATTTTGCATATGTTATAGGAGATTTCCTATTTGATGCTATGTGAATTATAATGCATTTTAGATACACAACAACAAATTTACTTGAAGGAATGATAAAACATTTCATAAATTCTTTACATTAACAAAATGTTGAAGTGATATTATCTTATGAATGTGAATTGAATATAAATGCATTGATACAGATGCATGGTATAAATAGCTCAATTGTTCACTTGGAAGAGTGAGGACTTTGGTGGGAGATATTTTGTATGCATTGGTAATCAAATTGGCTAAAAATTCTGATAAGACTTTGATCAAAGACGACAATGAAAAATTGTTTGCATTTTACTTCAAATTTATGCAAAGAAATTTACGACATATTGTTCCATGACAAAAATCTAATTGTTAGACATTTTAACCACTTTTGTGCAAGAAAAAATGTTCAATAAGAACCAATAACGAACATATAATAAATATAACAACATATGAACAAACAAGACATAGATGTATGCAAATAGAGGAAACCATGAGTATACATATATTTAAGATATTTTATAGGTTCAAGAGTATTGAGGGTGAAAGTTGTTTTGAAACAATATGTTAACTCACGAATAATGAATATGATATTCCTTGCTTACGACACATAATTGCACAAACTTTTTTCAATGCAGTCATTCATAATGATTCATTTCATTAAAATGCATTGAAAAACACATGAACAAAGATGCAAGTATGCAATTCCCTAGAATAGTAGATTGGCAGGGATACATTATACAATTAAAAATACCATATGAGGGGAAGATAGACAGTGGCCTTTTTGTTTATGTTTGGATACGGTATATCTTGAATATTACTATATACATATGGTCTGTTGATATGTTGGTTGTTGTAGCTTAATTTCACGTGTTCGAGAAAGACACAACAATATTCCATGTTATGCGATTTGGAAAGAGTGTAGATAATTTGCATTATGAACCTTTGAAAGAGATAGTACAAGAGAAGAACATTTCACATCATATTGAAGTAGTTAACGAAGATAAATATATAGAAGAATCCAATAAAAAACATAGCAAGGTTAATGTGAATGGTTTTGAAAACATGAACATAGATGAAAATGACATAGAACTTGACACAAATATTATCATTGCAAACAAGATATTGTGGCTATCATTGCATCAACTAAAAAAGCATATAAGAAACAAGGACATTTTTTAAAGAAGTTTTGTTAGAAAACCATGCAAGCCATTAAATTCTAGCTTTAAAAACATAAACATAGATGAAGATACTATGAAACTTAATACAAAGCTTGTTAATGTAAACAAGGGACCACATTGCTTGTTGCATCAACTCAAAAAATACATAAGAAAAAATAATTTTATTGAAACAAGTATAATTAGGAGAGGATCAAAGCGACCAAAATCAGCAGAAAACATGATATTTCCAAATAACATAAGAAATCATTACAGATTTTTGATTATACATTTGAAACAACAAACAAACAACAATATTTTAAGAAAATACAAGATTTTTTTATTTATGATCGTGTAATATGCAATCAAACTTGGTTTAAAAGAGATGTCATAGAAAAACAATTGAGAATAAAATATTTTTCTATGACATTGAGAATAAAATATTCTCTATTTTTTGGGTAACCAATTTTAGCAAACGAAAAAATAGTATACGGTTTTGAGAAGGAAAAAGTGAAATTCTATGAATTACATACCATAATGCATAAAAAATACAACAAATTCATTGAAATCCTTAACATAATGTGAATGAACCAAAAATTTGATGAAGACATAGAATATATAAATGATAAGTGCTATAAACCTGCTCCACTAGATCCATTGTTTCCATATCAATTACAGAATAAGGATGTACAAAATCATAACGAAAAAATGTTGTCACATGTAAAGGAAGAGCTAATAGTTCTTGATGCAATTTAAGAATGTCACAACAAGGAAATAATTTATGTTGCATATGGGAAAAGAATGGGATTACCATAACGAATACTTATCAAATGAAATGTTCTCATTGAGCTATATGCATGAAACTATAATACAAAGGATGGCCTTGTTAATGGCTTCCATGCTAGGAGTAACTCCGAATGAAAATTGTTATATTTGCATTAAGATAGAACATAGATATATACAAGGAGAGGGAGACTATTGGGTTTCATCTCCCAATGTATCTTCATGTTCTAACTTCCTTTATTTATACTATTTAGAATATTTACATAATTTTCCTAATCCAAAGATTAGGTGTCCACATCATCCCCCCCCCCCTCCCCCGCCCCCATAATATGAAGGGATGTTGGTGAGTCCAAGAATCATTCTGAATCTTTCAAACTTTTCCCTTCCAAGTTCTTTGGTGAAGATGTTTGCAATCTGCTCATTTATGGAATAGTGTCATAGGTGGATTGTTTTGGCCTCAACATGATGTTGAATTAGATGGTATTTTGTATTGATTTGCTTGGTTCGATCATGGAACTTTGGATTCTTGGCCAAGTTTATTGTAGAAGTGTTTTCAATCAAAATAGGAGTCGAATGTACTTGTTTACCTTGCAAATCTTCCAGAATTTTGTTGAGCCACACAATTTCCTTTGTTGCTTCAGCTGCTGCCACATATTCTACCTCAGTTGTGGAATATGGTGGAATTGATTGTTTTAGTGAACTATAGGATACAACTCCTAATCCAAGACTCATAAATAAACCTGAAGTAGATACCCCATTTTCTTTATCTCCTTCGAAATATGAATCAGAGTATCCAATCAAGTTGAAGTCATGCACCTGTGTATACTTGAGTTCAAAGTCTTGAGTTCCATTCAAGTACTTTATAACTCTTTTTGTAGCAGACCAATGACCCTCACAAGGATTTTTCATAAGCCTGGAGAGGATTCCAGCAACAAATGAAATGTTTGGTCTGGTAGTAGTCAGGTAGTTGAGACTTCCTACGAGCTGTTTATACTTCGTTACATCTTCAAATTCTTTTGCTTCAATGGATGTAAGCTTTATGTTCCGTTCCATTGGAATAGTCAAAGGGTTGCACTTAGACATAAACTTTGGATGTTGAGTTACTCCAATACCAATATAGCAGTGAACATAACCCAAATCTCTCATTTCAAAAACTTTCCTCTGTTCTTTCTTTATGGATGCAATGTAGTTCTCATTCTTCCCTATCATCAAAAGGTCATCTACATGCACCACAAAATATACAACTATTTTTCCAACTTCCTTGACAAACAAAGTTGCATCACCAAGATCATAATGATTTAAATTGAGTTTCGGAAGATGCTTGACCAATTTCTCGTACTAGGCTCACAGTGCTTGCTTGACACATATTTTACAAGATTTCATACTTTGTGTTCTTGATGCTTCACAACAAATCCTTCTCGTTGGGACATAAAAACATTCTCTTTTAGATCTCCATTCAAGAAAGTATTTTTTGCATCCATTTGATAGAATTTCCAACTATTTTGAGTAGCCTGGGCCATCTAAGAAAGGTCCTCCAAAATTGCTGGCAAAGACAATTGAAATTGTTTATCCTGATGGGGTTGGAGCTCCATGTAGGGGAGAGAGTGCTTCAGAAGGAGATTCCATAGATTGATCTAGTATATGGACCCCCCCTTTAAGATTTGGAGTCTCATTATCAAACTCTTGAAAAGACTTTGCATGTCTGAATCTATCCAAGAAATCAAGCTTCTCCTCAACAACATTATCGATCTTGGAGGATTCAAGAAATATCACATCTCCAGATATTATAAAGTTCTTATTCACTTCATCATAGAGATGGTATTCTTTGGAGGTATTTGAGTAACCCAAGAAGATACATTTGTGACTCCTTACACCAAGTTTGTTTCTTTGTTCCTTAGGTATCAAGGCATAACAGGTTGAACCAAAAACCCTAAGATATCTCATCGAAGGAATGTGGCCATACCACATTTCATAGGGAGTCTTGTTTTTGATAGCATGAGATGGCCTTATATACACAACACATAGAACCGCATCAACCTGAAACATCAACTTAACATTTTTGAAAAACATTATTGAACATACCATATTTAAGATTGTCCCATTCATTCTTTCAGTTACTCCATTATGTTGGGAATTATAACGCATAATTGTTTGATGTTTTATCCAATGCTTGCGAAGATAGTTTTCATATTCATTTGAAGTATATTATTTTCCATTATTAGTACAAATAGAGCCAATATGAGATTGTGCATCATTTTAAATCCATGCATGCAAGTTCTTGATGTTTCAAAAGCCTCAAATTTGTTCTTCAATAAATAAACCCAACACATTCTAGTGTAGTCGTCAATAAATGTCATCATATATTTATTACCATTTGCAGAAGGAACAGGCATTGGGCCACATAAATCATAATGAATGAGTTCAAGTTTTCTATGTGCTTTGGAATGAGAACCATGAAAAGATTGTTTGTTGTGCTTTTCCTAAGATAGAAGCATCACATTGCTTAAGTTTCCTAAGAATTGTAGGCAAACTAGTAACACCATTTTCTTTAACAAATGAAGATTTTCATAGTTCAAGTTTCCAAATATAGCATGCCATAAAAGACTTGAAGGAAGTGTACCTTCATCATAGTGAGAATTGTATGAAATGTTATGTGCACAAGCAGAGGTTCCTTGCAACTTCAAAAGTATTTCTTCTTTTATCCCAGTCTTCACAAGTGAGTGATATGATTCTTTTCTGACCTCAACCTTGCCATCAAACATGTGAATGGATTGTCCTTGTTGATGGATGTGGAACAGAGACAACAAATTCTCCTTAACTCTGGGAGGTATAGAACGTCATGTAGAAGAAAGTCTAGAAGACTAGGCAGTTTGAACCTAATGGTGCCAAGCCTTGATGGCTTGAGTTTTGACTTGTTTGTAAAGTATATTGCTCCATCAACATTACCAGTGAATTCTTTAAAGAAATTTCTTCTAAAAGTAATGGGGCAAGTTACTCATGTATCAAGAAACCAAGCATCTTTCCATGAAGCAAGTGACGTATTGAATGTATTTAGTTACTCCAATGTTGCAATGTGCCACAAAATAATGAGTGGACTCAAGTGCTTTTCCTTTCCCTTTACTAAGTGTTTTACCCTTTTATTCATTTATTTCTTGCTTGATTCTATCCTAAAGCAGGTTACATGTGGAAGCATCATTTCCATCTCTATTACATCATATTCAATGATGATCAAACCTTTCTCCTTGGAAATGTATACTCCCCTTACCTATAAAATTATTCCTCCCTCTTCCTCTTCAATCACCTCTTCCTATAGAAGAATCATGTGCATGATTCTCTTTCTATGCAAGGCATAAAGCTTATTTAGAGGACTGAGGAGTTGTCTTCTTCCTAAAAGCCTTCTCTCTTTTAGCAAACTTCTTCTCAAGGGATTCAAAGGAAATATTCTTAAGTTTGCACTTGCTTGCAATGACTCAAGATAATGTGAATAGGTGGGATATATTGCCTTGACATAGGCTATGAGAGGAATATCTATTTGAACATTAGTGGTTTTATGTCATGCATAATGGATCTTACTTCTGATGCTAAGGTAAGAGGGTCATCATTTTAACTCAAGATTGAACAACTTAATCACTAATTGAACAACTTCAAGCTCAGAGTATGAGTCATATAATTCCTTCAACTTATTTAAGGCTTCAAAATCATTTGAAAATGGTGAAATATGATGACTCACCCCTTCATTTACTAACACTGCAATCAAGGCAAGGGCCTTGCTATTATTATTTTCCCATACAAGAAGCTCCTTGCCTAAAGTAGTGTTTTTAGGTGCATTGTCTCCTTCTCCTTCACAAACCCCTTCCACAACTCATTGAAAACAAATGTGTTCTTTTATCTTCCGAGACCACTCATGATAGTTCTCTTTGCCAAAGAGAACTACTCCCACAATGGAGATTATTGAATGCATCATCAAAAGATACTATAATTGTAGTCTTACTTTTTGCCTTCTACAAAAATTAATTTAATATAAAAAGGACGAAACTTTAAATATAGGCATATATTCTATGCATATAAAATATCACCACTCCTATTGTGTCACCATTCACCATTCATAATATATGACAAATGATATATACTCCATCCATACTCATATTACTCATATATATATGCCATGAACGTCAGAAAAACTTAAGCTCACACATTAATACCAAACCTTTAAGAACCACTCAACACACTTTATATGTCACTTCATGCATACCACTCATACCATATATTCCTTTTAAACATATGGCTTTCAAAAATGAATGAACCCTTATATATGGCCTTCTTTATAAAAGTTATTTAACAATTGTATGAAGTATGAATTACAACCATAAAAAAAACTATTCAACAACTCGCATATTAGTATGTTTGTAGATGAGGGATTAGTCTGAGTTTTGAATCGTCATTGTGCATACCACTGAAATACACATACAATATTCAAACTAGTTGTAACAATATCATGCATCATTCAATCCACAACCCAATTACCAGGAAGAACTAGAGTTTCAACCAATATTCATGCCCATGTAAAGAAGATGACCATTTCCAACAACAACCAAAACACTTGTTTGTAGAGATTCAACACTCATGGTTTATGGTCCACAAAAAATATGTCTGGAATGAAGCAACGCAATTCCTCCAAATGAAACGATTTCCAGGGTTCTGCACAGTTTGAAATTTGAGCAGAAACTGAAAATGGAATCTAGAACTAAATATGAGTGGATAGAGGGAAGAGCAGAGTTTTAGTGGTAGGAAATAGGAGCTACAAGGGTAGAAAAACTATTTTTGGGAGCTGGCTTTGATACCATGTTAGGCCAAGAGTAACTTTGAATGAAAATTGTTGTATTTTCATTAAAATAAAACATATATATATATATATTATAATATATATATATATATATATAATATATATATAATATATATATATATATAATATATATAATAATATATAATAAAAGGAGAGGGAGACTATTGGGTTCAACCTCCTATTGGCTCTTGATCTTCTAAATTCCTTTATTTATGTTATTTACAATATTTACATAATTTTCCTAATCCAAAAGATTAGGTGTCAATAATTGGGCAAATAGAATATGCAAAAAATATATGAAAAAATAACAAAAATGTTGATGTGTTATGGATATATTTTGTAAATATAGAAATTGGTAAATTGCAAAGGAATAAGTGTCATGAACTATATGGCGAAAAAAATTCCCCAAATTGGATTCCAATATTTTGTGTTCCAAAACCATTGACATGTCATAACAAGAGATTTAGAACAATAATGCAGAAATAATTTATGATACAACTAGCTTATGCTAGAACAATTCATTGATCACAAGGTTTAACATGGAATGAACATGCATTTGATATGAGTGGTATATCGACACATGAACTATTTTACAAAACAGTGTCATGTGTTAGAACCATGAAATCATTGTATCTTCTTCATAAATTAACATGAAAGAACTTTTGTGTGAATAAGAAAATATTAGAAGAAACAAAATGCTTAATAATTGGAGTGTCATGGAAATCAAGATACATAGAGAAGTCGATAGAAAGTGCAAATAATTTAACAATTACAAATTTGAATACAAAAAATATATATGTTCATGTGAATGACATTGTGCATGATGAAGATCTAATGAATGCTATGATTCTTTGTATCTAGAAAACACATCTAAATTTTCCACCATCAAATTCTGAATTTCGCAAATTCAATTTCAACATATGAACTTATCTTCATGGAGTACTTATTTGCATACAACAAAACTTAGAAATCATATCAACAAAAAATGTTTGAAATAACAAAATCGAACTTTTTTTGTTGCAAGTATACTTACAATGTTGAATATGCATAATAAATGTATATGTTGCGCCACTTGTGTCTATTTCAATAATAATTGAAGCAATAGTAATAACAAGGGCATGATTGACCCCGGATGTGGGTGCGAGCATGTGATAGCTGTACGGGGGCAGGCTTCCCACTGGGCAAGTGGCGGCCCAGGCCCACCACCTGTACACAACCATTAACGCCCTGCCTTAACTATCCCTCTAGACGCTTCGTCCACTACATACGAGCCGCTTCGATCAGTCCTCCTCGCGCGAGGTCTGCAACTCCACCCTCCAGGAAGCTAATAAATGCCTTTGGGTCACACATGGCATGCTACAGGTCCCCTCAATATAATGATAGAGGCACAGGAAAGGTAATGTATGGTTTGCCGATTGTTTTGGTTCACATTTGGCTTTGGATTTCTGTGTTGTGGCAGGTTCAGAAAGGCAAGCGCGGCAAAGAAACAAGCCGGCTTCCAGCATTTCCCTCCCTAATTTCCGCGCTAGTCTGCAGCTACTGGTGGCCTGCTATCATTCCTTGGCCTACTATCATTCCTTGGTATGCTAGCCAATTTGCCCAGGTCTGTAGAGGCGATTTTCCCCTGCAATTACCTATTCCTCCTGTAGCTCTTTGGCCTTTCCGTGCCTCTGCGTCTCTTGTTAACCTGCTGCATAATTCTCAGTCAATTCCACATTACTCTAGCCTCCTCCGTGTCCACCCCGGTCTGCAATGCCTAAGGAGAGGCTTCGCGCCAGTTGTCGTCGTGGCGGGTCTCAGGGAGGGGCAAGAGGTCGAGCCCCCATCCCTCGTTCCTCTGACTCGCTGTCGGACGATGCTAACAGTGCTCTTCGCCGACGCGGAAGAAGACAAGGGCAAGCTCAAGCCCCATCGTGCAATCACAGCTTCCATCCCACAACTCGATTCAGCTTCCCCTGCCTTCTGGACTCCGACACTTACTATGTGTCTGTTAAAATTGAGAAATGTGAGCAAGAGGTTTGTGTGCCAGCGACAGAAGAACACAGGCCTCCGACCCCAGTATTGGATCAACCAACCTTGTCTCTTGCATAGAGGGTCTTTCCGGCAATTCATCCTCCAGCTCCAGAGCAGGGTCAGCGCGACTTGGCAGAGGCATCAGCGGGAGCCGTGGCACGTCCCAGCGCTCCAGCGGAAGACGATGCGCCTCACACAAACTCAAGCGAGCCAGACCCGTACGCTTGCAGAGTGGTGGAAGAGGTGCCATCTACCTCTGTGGACGATTGAACCAGTTCTCAGGGCTACCGGGCGAAGGGTATGGCAATGTCTTTTGTTCATCTGTTGGTTCATGATATGCGTCTTTTTCAGTGCTCTCTCTATATGTAAGGTTGCTTCTCTGCCCAGTCCTCGGAAGCACAACCATAGTTCTTATGATATGCTTCTATTTGCGGTGTCAATGGCAGAATATAGAGTCAGGGAATATGCTTTTTGAGTCAGTCATGGGGTTTTGGGTTCTGGTTAAAAAGTCTGTATTTCAGAATATGTATGGGTTTCAAGGTTTTCTTTCCTCACTGTCAGAGTTTTGTAACAGCAGGCAAGTCTCCCAATCCTGGGGTAGGACAAATGCCTGGCTGGATAAGGACATCAATGCTGCAAAATCCATCTCTGTAGGATGGTGATATCCGAGGTGCACCTCGTTGTAAGTTTTTGAAGTTTTGTGCCATAATAGAATTAGACTAATTTACAAAAAAAAAACAAGGGCATGATTGATGCTCGTGATTACATTTTTTATACTTATTGGAGATTTCAATATTGACATCAATTCAAATAGAAAATGAAGTAAACAATTATTAGAGTGCACGTTGTGTGAACAATTACAAGAATTAATAAGATATTTTATTTTCGAGAATAAGAAAATTTAATCACATTTGGAAAAAAATTATTGTTCAACAATTTCATGTTCATATTTCACATTCATACTGGATTGAACATGATGTAGTTCGTGCATGGCTACACTTTGTGTGATTCTAATCTTGCATAAGCTATGCATTTTGTTTTGAAGTAGTAAAGTTCACTGGTGATTATAAATGCAATACAATAGATTTTGTAAATATTCACTATTTCATATAAGCTGAAACAATACATTTGTTTGTTCATTCTCACGCAGAGTCCAAAATGAAAAAGTAAATAATTTAAATTTTACAAGTCGATAAGGATCATATATTGCAAGAATCATATATAATTTTGAGGTATGAGTATTCTTAAATCTTTAACTATTTTCCAATGTTTGATAACTCATATTTGTTAATTGTATTATCATAACTTAACCTAATTTCTGGTTGCACGAGTGTAAAAAATATGAAATATGCACAATTGTTGTGCGAAATGTAATGTGTAGAAGCACTGATATCTTTTTTGCATGTTCCTTCCCCTGTGCATAGTCACTCCTTTACGCGTTTTCTTTGATACTTCTATCTCACTTGATGCTTCTTTTTTATGTTGATGAACTCTTTTTAAATGAGATTAATTTTAGAACTAAACTTTAGTTTGGGAGCATATTACGTGTTTATAGATAGGAAAGTAGAGCAATTTACAATGATTGGCCAAAGTTGCATGAGTCTCTAAACATTTTCAAATTTGTGTGTCAGGTTATTTATACATCAAAGTTGACAACGACGTAGTAGTGGGGATTATCCAAGCGATCAAATCACTTCATCGTAGGGATAACTAAGCATGTCTTTTGCAGGAAGAGTTAATATCAAAAACATGTAATCTAATTTTCATTATAAAAAATAATCCATACTCACACAAAAGCAATATGCATAATAAATGGACGAGATGGTTTTGGAATTTCAAGATTTATTTGCACTAGTTTTCGTAAACGTTGGCTTTGGTACATTCAATTACTATTTATTGAGAATTTCTTGTATAACATATTTCACACTTGCAATAGTAACAATTGATTTCACACTTGTAGTAGTAAAAACTAATTTTGCAATTTTAATAGTAACAACTCGTGAGTATATACAATATTTTTGTGTGTGTGTAGTTAACTAGCATTGAGAGCGCTATCAATTGAGAAAGTGTTTTGAAGTAAAAAAATGAACATGGTTAGTAGAGGAATCATAGAAGTTGTTTGCATTGATATGATTAACTTACTTGCTTGTATCGATGAGAACTTTCACTAGTCGACTGTATGTGAGCATTATGTGAATTGTTGACATTAGAGAACAACGACAACAAGATTTGGACTAGTTGATTGTTGAATGCTGCATGTGTGCTAAAAGTTTTTGATTTCAAGGAATTTTTTCATTTGTGTGAAAACAATTTTGGTTCAAGAAAAAGAACAATTATGCTACCAATGTAAATGATTCCTTTGAATATGAAGGCATTCAGATGGATATCAAGCTACCAGAACCTAATCTGCGCTTAAAATTGTTGGAAGCAAATAGTTTCTCGAAGTCAGAGGCAGGTGAGGATAACATTGTTGGATATTTCATTTCACTAAGTTGTCAGGTTCCTTGCGATATTTCTATTGTAGATATTTATTTGTTTAAATAGTTGTTTAGGGACTTTTGTTGGGTCTTTGTGTGTGATGGGCCAAGAAACTACAACAAATGTTCTAAAATGAATCCTCTATATGCTTTATCACACGTACAAAAAAATATTATATATTCAACTAGACTAATATCATTTCTAATGAGTTATATTTTCAGTTAGTTAATTTATCAAGGACCAATAAGTTCTTCAAGATGGTGTGCCTGACAACAGTTCTGGTTTCCAACAACATCTTTCATGGATTGTTGTATAATCCTAAATTCAATGTGAATCAAGAACTAATGAAGTTTTGGTATCATATACTGTGGAAGCATGATGCTTCTTTAAACTTTTTCCTAATTTAGGATATATTTTTAAAGCAAGTTAATTGCATGATAATTGGACATGAGTCTCATTGAATATCTGCACAAGCATAGGTTTTCCTATGAGAAGAAGGTGTGCATGAAGAAAGAGAAAGTAATACACTAGTTTGAATTTATGGATTTCAAGGTAAGCCCTTCTTGTTGCCAAATTTTTTTATAGATAGGTATTTTGTTGCTGAAGTCTATAGGTAATACTGTGACTGGATAATTATATTTGAAAGCAAAAAGACAAGACAATTCATTTATTGGCCATTTAGTATTGGAGAAATCACAATGAAGAATGCGATTAATGTTGCAAATATCACAAAGACTTTTCATCATTTTAACTTAAGTGAAGGTGAAGCCATTAAATGCTTTGAGAAGGAGGGTCTATTTAGCACAAACTTTAAAACTATTGGGCATGGGAACTTGTTTTGAAAAGTTAGAAAGTAAAGCAAGAAAAGTAAAAATGCATCAACAAAAAATCAAGGGATAGTCATATATGTTGAAGAATCAAGTATTAATACTTTTGCAAAATAATATATAACTTCCACAAATGATACTAATGCAAGTTCATCATCAAATACAAAAAATAGAAATGATACTGCAAATATGTGGTTCACGGTGGGCTATCAGGTAGCGGAAATCACAAAATGCCTAATCGAATATTTCCTCCAAAAAGAATGTATATGGGCAAATCAACCAAATCCAAAAGTCTTATGAACATAGGAAGTGTTGAAGGAGCTATAGATGTAGAAGTTGATAACATTGTGCCACCTAATTAGGTAGTGCTTATTTAACATAAAATAAAAAACAATGCAGAAAATTGTTGAAGAATTTATTAAGTTTAATGACCATTCTATCACATTGCAAAATGTAACTTATGACAAGGGTAGTAAAAATTGAAGATTGAGGAAGTAAAGGTTGGTAACAAAAAGGTTATTGATCAAACATAAATGCATGTTGATCTATCTGGAGTTGGAACCACGTGGTTCATGAAATTGCATTAAGCTACCAGTGACGTACTCGTACAGTTTGTTAGCCAATAGGAAGAAAAAAACTTGAGACTGAAAATAAGAATAAAAGACCTAGATGATGCTCTAAATATAGGTCCTTTATTTTTGACTCAATTGGAAATATGGACAATATCATTGGAAATTTATATTGTTGGCACATCGCATGGATTTACTAAACCTATTAATCTCCTTAATGTAGTGAACGCATATATTATCACTAATATGTGAAAGATTACAAATTGTTGAACATGCATCGAAAGCAACTTTTAATTTGAAGCATTTAATAGAAATACCTAAGTCATTTTCGAGTGCATTGAACACAATCTCAAGGAGACATGTATTTCGTAAACAATTACTTATTTTCTTTTAGCCAGAGACTTGATTTACTTTTTGATATAGAGAAGAAAAGGCAGGAACTATCGAGTGATAATTGGATGAAGCAAATCAAAGTTGCATGGTGTCAGAGAATTAGAAGACTAGAGAAAATTATTGTAACATACCCTGGTTAACATTTATCTTCTGTAAATAATTGTAATTATTTTTAAATGGCTGAGGAAGGGTCATTGATTCCATTGCTTGAGTAGGGAGATTGATTGAGATAGTTAATTATTTTAAATATCAGCCATGGGTTGAATGAATTCTTTTAATGGAGTTGATTGTGTATTAAAATCTATTGGACAGATAAGGACAAACCCATGTCCTTGCTGGGCAAGGGCTACAAGCAAGAAAGGAAAAACATGTAATGAAAGGTATGGGTTTCCATGTCACAAGTGGTTGGACCCCATAGATTACTCTAAATGATAAAACAATCATGGCCGAGAAGGCAACGAAAAAAAGTTACAAGAAAAAATGATGAAAAACAGAGAGATCATTCTTGGGTTTTCACATTCTCTCACACATTGTAGGAAGGGGATTCTCTCTAGTCACATTCTCTCACACATAGAGGAGGAGACTATATGTGCACTAAGAAAAGGAGGAGGTCGAAAGACTCATTTTAGAACAAGAAAAGGTGGGGAGGTAGTGAGGCTCTCGAAAGAAACTACAAGAAGCTTACTAAATAATAATTATAGAGTAGTGTTTGTGCCTTATAAGGCTGATAAATCGACTAGGGACTTTGCTGGTTGATAAAATTTGAGAAATGGAAAGTGCACTCTTATTCCTTCAAAATTGTTGGACTAGTGGGTGGGTGAAAGTAGGGTAGCCTTGAGACACCCTGTTTCAGCACATGATATTTGTGTAATCTCCTTAGCAGAAGATGACTGCAAATCAATGAAATATTTCACCATGTTTTCTGGATTTGATAGCTGGTGGGTGGAGGTGAGGCAACCTCAATACACCTTGTTTAAGCTAAAGTAATGGTTTGAAACTCCTATGAGAGGACTCTACCTCAAACATTGCAATTTGGATCGGGAGTGATAGTCGCAAGAAAGACTTTGCTGAAACTTTTCTATGGTTGGGTGGAGAATTGAAGTCCCAACCTTAACTGTTGGGCATATTTTAATAAGATAAGTATATTCAAGCCTTTATGCATTGATTTTTATGCATATTTTTAATGTGTGGGGTTTAATTCTTGTGATGATATTGGTTGATTGTGCTGGCTAATTTTTATGACATAATGAGGATTGTGAATTCTTGTACAATGTTAAATATTTATGCATTAAATGAGGGATGGTTCATCCCTAAAAAAATGATATACTCATGATTTCTTATGTTTCTTATATTCACTTATTATACGATAGCATAAGGTAAATATTTTACTCAAGTTAATACCCAAGGAGGTCAAAGGGGCATGGAAATGTATTGCAAGTACCCTCTACATAATCTTAGGAATGGTTTAATCATGTATTCCTTCCTAAGAATGCAATTGGTTAACAATGGCACTTGTTTTGAGAGATGGGAATATCTCTATGATATGATTGTTGTGTTTTACCAATGCTCTTTACGCAAGAAGCACTCATATATAATCATTTGTGATAGTGCGGTATGCACTGAGTAAGACACTATTTGAGGTCTAAACATTGACTGTAATCAATGTCGGCTTTGTGCTTGTAGCAAAAAAATTTTGATGACTAATTGTATGGCTCATTCCTGTAGTTCTTGTCCATAAGATTGAATTCTTTGTGGCCCAATCATGTGCCTATATATCTAATGTTTATTCCTGTAGCTGAAATTGAATAAGAGGATTTCTTGTTTACTCATAAATGTTGGTCTCCTTGAGGCCTTCTTGGCACCATATTCCCTTTGGTTACTTTTATAAGATTTCTATGCTTATTCATTTATCTAAAGAGACCTATAAAACTCTAAGACAAGTACGATTTGTTCCTTGTATGACTCAGAGGACCCAAGAGACCCCAGACCTATGATAGACTGAATGGAGAGGTCCTTGGTCTGAATGAATGAGTTTATGGGTTGTGCTTCATATATTTTCCATCAAGGACTCGAATATGGTAACCTAGATGTAAGCTCTGGAGGGACAACACCAGTGTGTGATTCACATGTCCTTAACAACGATATGTTGGCATGGGTATAAGCATTTGAAAAATGAACTTGGCCTAGCCATGGTTGAATCCCTTCACAAATGGCTTAAGTGGAAGCCTTATCTCATCCACTTAATCTATAAGCTTATTCATGGTCACAGAAGGATCTAACAAGCCGAGTAAGGGATGGTTTCTACACCAGATTAATAGCCATGAGATTGTAGAACTTAACCCAATGCAATACCAAAGTAATGAGCCACCAATATTGAATGGGAGGTGATCAATGGTTGGTTGAGGGTCAGGGATGAAGTAAGCTTAGAGCGGTTGCATCTCAGAAGCCTTCAGAAAGTCATGTAAGTGGAATGCTCGAAATGACGTAGGGTTGGTTTAATGTGGCAGAGTTGGTGAAGTGGAGAAGGCCAAGGTGAGATGGCATCCTTATATTAACTAAGGAAAGGTCCCAATACCAAATTATAATTTCTATTGTGACTTTGAAAAGGATTGAGGTGAGCTCACATAGACGAAAATAAGGGTAGCAAGTGACAGGAAAAATTCTTGTCTCCAACCTTGTCACCTAAAGGTAAGAATTGGCACATTGAAGAGGAGAGTTGGGATGAAAGATTCCAGGCATACGTGTCAACTCATCGCCATAGGGAATTTCAATTTGATTGAGCACATTCTAAAGCATTGGGAGGGAGGGCTTAGGGTAACATGTCCCAAGACTTCCATCCTAGAGCTTAAATAATAATTGCATGAAGGAGGAGTCAAGGAGAGTAAATCCAAGATGACTTTGCATGGGAAGTCATGGACTATCCATAAGAAAGGTTGTGTAGAGAGGTGTGGACCCACTTCACAGGTCAACCCATAAGACAAATCCCAGCGCATTCACATGTGCACAAAGGAGGAAGGGTTGGGTAACGAGGTCTGGGTAAGGGGAAAGTTGGCAACAATTGACAACTTGTCAAGTGGCCAATATATATATAATGGTGCATATATGTATAATCGTTGCATTCCAATGCAAGGCATGAGGTTGTGGAACCTAAAACCATGAATGGGTCAAAATCCCATAAATAAATGCCAAATGGTGTTGGGAGATTAGCGAGGGGGTATTGCCACGTGGTTGCCATATGGCTGAGAAGATGACGTGGCACTATCTAA
Organism: Pinus taeda; assembly: GCA_000404065.3. Lineage (NCBI taxonomy): Eukaryota > Viridiplantae > Streptophyta > Pinopsida > Pinales > Pinaceae > Pinus > Pinus taeda. The sequence continues at coordinate 11,120 of APFE030287556.1, read as the reverse complement.
TTCGTCAAAGTTGTAATGGGCACATCTCTTCATCCAAGGGTTGGATTGAGGTAAAGTGTTATATCACCATAATCATCTTGACGAGATGAACACAATGGTGATGTCAAACTTAGGCTTAAGTGAGTTGAAAACACTGAAATTTTTAGACCCCATTTCCATGACAACACCTTGGATCTTGGGTCAACGTAGTAACCACCTCCTCTTAATCAGTGTTATGGTAAGGATTAGGAGGGGTGTTGTTACAATTATTCTTGAAAGTGAAAATACAGGGAATCGAAGAGAAAATGCCCATGTCAAGGTTGTACAGATTGTTTCGGGTCTAAATGGTCCACATATTACATGTGATTCTGGATTAATTTCAAACGAAAAATTGATGGTTGAATTGGATAAGATAAAACAATCAAAGGCAACATAATTTGATAGTATAGTTGATTTTAATACATAGGAAATTTACAAATGGATAATTATTTTTGTTAATGTTAATAAACAAAACTCTACGTTAGCTATGTAGTTGAAAAAGGAAGCCAGGGAAATTTATAAGGAGATATTCATCTAACGTGTCAAATAAGAAATTACACTTTCTCCTATGAAAGAATACATCTGGGCCAAGCAAAATAAATTGCTTGAACAAATCGAAAATATAAGAAATAGTTTATAGCTAAACAATTAAGATCTATGCTTTTACATATGAGTGTTCTTAAATATTGGAAAACTTGCTTTCCTGTATACTAATGATAAAATGTTCATGTTTTTTATATATGTTATCATGAACTCAACCAATTTATAGATACAATTCTTTCTTTTCTTTGCAGGTGCCTTTTTCATATTGTGGTTTACGAGAGTCCAATTCCAGTTTTCACTCAGACAAATTCATTTACTTTTGCAATTAAATATAAATATTTTGATCAGTTCTTTACGAATCAAGCGTTATTCTTTGCACCCAAAACTTTCAAAGTGGTTAAATATAAAAAATGTAAATTCACTTACACAACAGATTTTATTTGCACATGCCTTTGTTTTTCAAGATATCTTTGTTTTAGTGTTAAATTATCATTTATTACGTGTATTTAATTAATTATGGAACAATTGTTGTTATTTTTTTAAATGCAGGTGCGGAATATTAAAGAGACAGAAAAGCAAAATGGCCATAATGAACACTTTAGTTAGTTAGGATATCATAAAAGTATCATTATGGATATAAGAAACCTACAGAATAGAAAATTTAACACTCAACGATAGTTTTGTATTTGATGTATCTATTCCTTTTATAGTATTTATCTTAATCATAGCTATGATAAATAACTATGTAGTATTCATGCCATTGCAGGTATATCTGTTACTATTTAAAACTAATTGTGCTATGAGAATTTTGATGTTGTTTATCAATTTTGAGGACAATTCCAAGATGATGGTTTGCATAAGTTGTCGATTGTATACTTTGATCTTTTATATTGTATCTATTGTTCTTTTGTTGATCAGAATGAGAATGAATATCCAATAACAATTTTGGTTGTGAGAAATTGTTACATTTTTTATGTTTATTTTAATCATACCTATGGTAATTGGCATTTGAATCTAGATACAATTCTTGTTTCTGTAATTGTTCTCATTATTGTTAGACTTTTCAGGCGCAAATAATGGCTACTCTATTCTAATTCTGAATCTATTCACCAATTTTGTGAAATGCTCTAAAATTATGCTTTTGCAAAAGTTTCCGAGGATATTCTTTGTGTTATTTGTTACTATTAAAGTATTTTCAACCACAAACAATGATCACTTTGATCTAATTCTAAATATGTTTACCAATTTTACGAAGTGGTCTGAAATGACATTTTTTGCAAAAGTTTTCAAGGATATGGTTTGTGTTTTTATTTGTATACATTGTTTACTTTTGCATAGAATTTAGCTAATACAATTAATTATATATATTATTCAGCATTCAATGCACACATAAACCAAACTTTTCATGTCAGAAACTTCTACTTAATTTCCTTATTCATAGTATGGTGTTTATATCATTTTACTGCACAATGCTTCTTCCTCACATAGATTGAAAACACAATTATTTAATATTGGATAGTACGAGTTAAATTAAAAAATATGAAGTCACTAATGCACTTAGTATTTGAAAAATTCCAATAACAAAGTTTTTTCACTCTATTTTGGTAGCAAAAAAAATAGCTGACAAGAAAACAAGCTAATAGAGTGAATGTCCTGAATACATATTGGTTCACTCATAAATACTGAAAAGACTTGTATTTATTGCTAGGAGAGCTTTAGTTAACCGAAATAGAATGATATTTAGGATATTAATAAAATAGTATGTTGATATTGATTTCTAAAGCATGTCAAACAGAGCAAGCATTAATGGTAAGAAATTGATATAGTTACTAGTATTAACATTTTCATTGCGCGAAGTGTCGAGGTGGAGTCAAAGGCTTGATTAAGTAATAACACTAGCTATAATAGCAGTAATGTCAATGCTAATGTTCTAAAATCCTTTTCTGCACCTCCACACTCATCATTACCTATTCAATGCACCTCGACACATGTATCTGTCCAATAATATGTTTTAGTAATTTCATTTTGTGGAAAAAAAAAACTGGTATTGAGAAAATACTAACCAATATTATATATCAATTAATCTGTCTAGATTATATCTTTGTATAGGTGTGAAGGAATATTTCATTATGTGGAATACGAATATAAGAGAGACATGCACTGTAGAGGAATGAGAAAGAGTGAGCAAAAAGTGCGAAGTGTAGAGGGGTAGTGAATGATTTCCTTGTCCGAAGTTGAGTGGTCTAATATATTTTATGTAGATTTTTTTTGGTTTTGTGAACTTCTGCATCTTCTCACTTACTTTGTATCAAGACTCAAGTTCGAATATTGGCATAAAAAAGTTTTGTATGTTTGTATACATTTCTGTTGCAGTACACATTTTCGATACATCTATTTTCAGCAAAGCAATTGTTGGATTTAAGAGATCGGTGGTTTGCATATTTTGAATCAATTACCGGAGAATCCACAGTATGAACATTTTTATGCCAACGTTTCAAATCCCAAATGGGATCCATCATCAGGACTTATGAATGATGATAAAATATGATGGATCCCATTTGGGATTTGAAACGTTGGCATAAAAATGTTCATACTGTGGATTCTCCAGTAACTAATTAAAAAAAAAAAGCAATTGTTGCGGATACACAAAAGTTTTGCATTTTTTGTAGACATTAAGCATTTTTCAGATTTGGTCCGCACATTTTGATCTCGTACAACACTTTTATAAAAGTCAATAATGGTTAACCAAACTTACATTTCCCCATTTGCAGATGCAATATGCGTAGTTGACATATCTGCTTCAACTGTGCACATATATTTGTTTGACAGGTTTTAGTTCATATATACCTTGGTTTCGCACATGTGTAATTTAACATATCACTCATTTCACAAACAACTGTAATAATATTTTCATGTTCTAACTGACGACATAATCTAGGCGGTCCATTCCATAATCAAAGACATTTGTGTAAAATATATACTTGAATTAACCATCTGCAATGCACTTAGTATCCATCACTCCAAGTTGTTGCATTAGTCAATAAACAAGTTGATGAAAATAAACAATGTAGGGCAAGTTTTATTATTTTGAATATTGAAATCTTGTAGTTATATGTTTTAATCTTTTAAAAATTGAGCAATGTTAAGTATTTAAATGCTTTGTTTTTAATTTAGTTAATTTTGTTGTGTGGAGTACGAAAAAGTAGAGGAAGAGTTCATCATGCTTGTTCCATACTTCGCACAATGAAAGCTTCTTTCTCACCTTTGTTTTATGTACAATGAAAATAAAACACTAATATTGTTCTATACATCAAACTCCAGTTTAGGTTTATTGCTATCTACATTGAACTCCAATTTAGGTTGAAGATCTATGTTATACAATAACACCGCAAAAAAAAATGATTCAATGGACATTTGTTCACACCAAAAAAATTACCATTTTAATGTGAAAGGTAAAGCGTTTTTAGTGTTCGAAATAATGACTGTGCGGTAAAAGATTATGTGCGGAAGAACCTTTATGTCGCGCTTTTCAAATCTCCCCACAATTTCCCTATGTCACAAATCAATACCATGGTGGTTCTCTCTCTCTCTCTCTCTCTCTCTCTCTCTCTCTCTCTCTCTCTCTCTCTCTGTGTGTGCATGTCTGCAAGGCATCAATTTTCATGATTTTTTGACACATGTGAAATGTCAGATAAAATTAATCAATGTTTGGTGAGACACATTAACGTTCATTAGAAAATTAATTAAGCCTTACTTCTACGACTAGTAAAATCTACACTGTTGCTAAAATCTAAATATACTTCTTAAATCTATATAGACATAATGCAAGGGCTGTGATAGTGCTCGTAGTACCTATTTGACATGTAATTAGGACATTGTTCAAGTTCTTAATAACATTTAATATAACACATTGTGTAATGATTAATAGTTTTAAATAGAGCACTGATGTGCAAAGCACTTTTCACTCAAAATTAAAAAATTAAATATAAATTGTTTTGGCATTTTTCGGCTAATCGATGTATAATTAGTCCATTGTGCACCTTTCGTTGAGTATATTTCAAAGCAAAATGCAAGAATGGAAGGTGACATCATGTATAGAACATTAACAAAACCATGAAACCATTTTGTGTTAGAGCCAATTGATCGTGTCTGCACATAATATTTTTGTGTCATTGTATTGACATCCTGTACAACAATGGTCATGATGACAATGAATTCATATTTATTTTAGTTAGTAAATTTATGCTACTTAGTACATACATATTGACGATATTAAAGAAATACCGGTTAGTGAAATAAAACAACGAGATAACTTTAGACTTTCAAGATTTATTTCCACTACTTCATGTAAATGCCCACTTTGGTATTTTCAATTGTTATTTATTGAGAGTGTTATGTGTATTAGATCTCACACCCTAAATAGTAACATTTACTGATTACATAACGTATCAAGAAATATATAGTTAAATGATAAAAGTTATTTGCACTCATAAGATTAACTCACATGATTTTATCTAAGGGGGCTTCCAATAACTAAGTGTATATAAATAGGATGTGAACCTAGGAACAGATGAGAAAAATAGCATTAAGATTTGAAGAAACAAAGTGACAAATTGGTGGCGTGCTTCCAAAGTCTTTGATTTCATACAAATAGATGAATGCATTGAACATAGAATTATTGACATAAACTATTAATTCATGAGTGTTAGCATTAGTTGGTGATTTTTTTCGTTAGAAATCATGGGGGAATATGTATTTATCCAGCTAGAATACGTTATGAAAATTAACTTTGTACCATGGTCTTCAAAATCGCGTGTTAGTTTATTCGTAAATCAAATTTGATTCAACCATTTTTCGTTCTTCAATATCAAATGAAACAAATCGACATCGACATAGAGGTGGGAGCTAGGTCAACCACCAATTCAGTTTGTGGTAGAGGTAGCTAAGCATGTCCGCACATATTATTTATTTGCGATTGTCCTTGCACAATTTTCTATTTACAATTATTGTCAACAATTACTAAGCTAATTGTAATAATCACAAATAATTCATACTAATTTTATATCATAAACTTCTATCTCTAATGACATGTATTTCAATGATATTAAAGCAAGAGAAAAATGTGGAGTAATTGGACAAGATGGTTTTGGAATATCGATATTTATTTCCATTACTTCCTGTAAACATTGGTTTTGGTATCTTCAATTGTTGTTTATTGAGAGTGTCGTATGTAATAGTTTCCATGCGAGAAATAGTAAGAACTGGTGATTGGGACTACAACGGAGAATTGTGAAGTTAAGCAATATTGAGAGTAAAAATAGGTAGCAGAGGAAGGAAACAAGCTATTTTCACTCATACAATTAACTAATTTTCTCATATATATGAGAACATTCACTAGTTGTTTGTGTATCAACGATATTTGAATTTGTCAATGGAAAAGAAAAGAAACAACAAAATTTGCAGTAGTGGATTGAGGAATGATGTAACGAATAAGTGCTTGAAATTGTGCAAAGAAAATAATTTCTTGAGCTCACAATTTTGCAGAGTCAACATTATTCAATAATTCATTTTCTCAATTGCTCAGGTTCTTTCCCATCTTTCTCTCTAAGATATTTCCTTTTTTATATAGTCATCTAGGGATTTCTATTGGCTCTTTTCCTGCCTGATGAACAAAGAAATTACGACTAATGTTCCAAAATCCATTCTCTATTTTCTTTCTTAGTGATACAAAATAGATTGTATAATCGGCTAAGCTAGTCTAATTTTTAATCAATTTTCTTTACAATCAGTTAATTTTTCCAACAATAATAGATTCACTATGATGCCATGCCTTTGACAACTTACCCTATTAACCTAAATTGCATCTGAACAAAGAACCAATACAATATTTGTATCTCATAATATCCAAGATTTTTTTTTTTTAATATTTGTCTAGTTGAAAATATGTTTTCATGACAAATCATTTACAAGACTTATAGATAACCAAAAATAAAAAACTAGTAATGGATACTGAAAAAATTGCTCAAGAAACCAACATTAACAGGGAAGTAAAACACAAGCAAAGAGGCGTAAATCCTACACAACAATCTCCAACTTCTGCACCCGTTATTGGTGCAACCTCATCCTCCAGTCTAGAAAAAAAAAATATTTCGTGACTAGAAAATTGGTTCATGGTGAGCTATCAGGTCGCCGAGATGACAAAGATTCTCTTCAGAGATTCACTCTAGACAAAGTGCATGCAGTTCAAATAGCCAAATCCAAAAGTCCTGCAAATAGAGAAGGCATTGAACAAGCTATAGACATGGAAAATGACAACAATATGCCACCTAATTGGGTTACTTCTTGTTTAGTTAAGAATCATAAAATAATGGATAAGATTGCAAAAGAGGTCATTATTTTTATGAATATCCTGTCATATTGCAAAATATGACAAGGGCAACAAAAAATTGAGAATTCAAAAGTAAATGTTCATAATAAAACGATTATTGATCAAGAACAAACAAATATTGATATGTTTGGAATTGGAGCCAAGAGGATCATAGTATTCCATCAATCTACTAGTCACACACTTGCACAATATATTGACAAACAAACTACAAAAAATATGACACTGAAAAAAGGAATAAAATAACTAGAATACACTCTAAATCCAGGCCCTCTGTTAATGACTCCATTGGCAAAACTCACATCACTATTGCCAATTTTTATAGCTGCAACACTGCATAGATCTAATAAAGTTGTCAATCTATTTGATGCAGTCAAATCATTTATCATCAATAGCATATGCAAAAGATTAGAAACCATTGATCATGCATGGAAAGAAAATTTTGATTTAATGCATTTACAATAGAAAATTAATACATTTGTGAATTTGGTTAATAGTAATCTTAAGCTAGACAATAAATTCATTGACAATGATTTAGTTATTTTTAGTCAAAGGCTTGAATTTCTCTTTGATATAGAGAAAAAGAACAAAGGACTTCCAGATGTTAATTGAATAAAGCAAGTGGAAGCTAGATGGTCCGAGAGAATCAATACAATACAGGAAATTATTTCTAAATGTGATAGCCTAAGCACTAGAAGAGGTGATGCCTTTTTGAAGGTGGTATATGTTCTACAAAACCTAAATGGTCCATGCATCTTACACAATTCTAAATTAATTTCAAGAGACATGCTAAAAGTTGAATTGGACCAGCTAAAACAGTCAAAGGCAACGAAGTTTGATGGCATAATTGATTTTACTACAGAAGAAGTTACCAAATGGTTATTTACTTTTGTTAAAATCAATAACGAGAACTTGGTCTTGGTCGTGTAGTTGCAAGAAGAGGCTGGGAAAATTGAAAAGGAGATATTCAGTAATAATGTCAAAATGGAGATTACAGTTGCTCCTAGCAAAGGTTTCATTAAAACTACAGTGGACAAATTTGTTGAAGAAATCATGAACCCACTAGACATCTAAAAATTACACAATCATGGTGGACACTTCTACATATTGTAAATGTTCTCAAATCCTTCAACATTTGATTTTCTATTTATTAATATTAGAAAATTTATCTTTGTTTATTGTGTTATGATGACCTTAGTTAATTATTGTATACAAATTCTTACTTTTCATTGTAGATGCCTTTTCCATATTATAGTTCACAGGAGCCTATTCCCAATTTCCATTGGGACAAATGCATTTACTTTTATGATTTTGTATTCGGATGTTCAATTCTTGGTGCCACAATTTTGATTATATTCAACAATTTTGCCTTTTTATGACTATATTTTGAATATGGTCTTGTCTATATCTGAATTATAGCTATGGTGATTGGCATTTGAATCTGGATACAATTGTTGTTACTGAATCTGATTTTGTATCAATTTTATGATAATGTTTTCAATAAGTTTTTGAACATATGCTTTGAGCCTTTGTATTATATCTAATCTTGTGTTATTGATTAAAATGAAAATGAACATTTGATAACAATTTTGGATCTCAAGGCATACATCTCTGAAGAATATAATGTTAGCACCATGTCTTTAGAATTAAATAAATTTCATTTTGTGGAATGTAGAAGTCCAAAGAAAGATTTTACTAAAGTTCCTCTGCACTCCTACTTTCCGCACAATCAAATCTCAGTTTAACTATGCATATGCATATTAATTAATTAATCACGTTTCCAAAAAACTAAAAAAAGTCTTTCCACTCCAGAACTTGCCCCACCTCCTTTGAATCTATTATATCTGGTTGCTTTGCATATATAAAACAAAATAAACAATTGTACCAATAGGAAGACAACTTGACTCAATATAATCCCTATTCCCTCACTTACTACACACCCTTTCTATGTACAATGAAATAATTCTCAGTATTACAGTTCTTATTTTGTTCAACAACTTTGTTTTTTATGCTTATGTGTTGAAAAAGATCTCATATATATCTGAATTTTAGCTATGGAAATAGCCATTTTAATATGGATATAGTTGTTATTATTGAATCTCAGACTATATAGATTTTATGATGATGCCTTCTATATGATTTGAAACATATACTTTGATACTTTGTATTATATATAATGTCATGTTATTGATTAAAATGAAAATGAACATTTGACAACTGTTTTGGATCTTAGGCATACATATTTGAAGAATACAATGTTGACGCCAATACTTTAGAATCAAATAGATTTCATTTTGTAGAATACAGAAATGTGGATAAAGATTTCATTATGCTTCCTTTGCACTCTCGGATTCCGCATAATCAAATCTCGCTCCCTTGTACATGATGCTAATTTGGAGCATTGTAAACAAGTGAAAGTGGAGAAAAAATCATATAAGAGAAAAAATAATTTACGTGTTATTGAACCAATTATCAAAGTGTGACAACCATAGGCATTATTGTTCAATATCTTTCTTATCCTGATTGTCTAAGTGTATTTAATGTTTACAATTGTTTTAATTGAGACAATGATAACTTTGCTTCAGAGGTGCATTTCTCTTCGATTTTTTTTCATTTGATTATTATTGCATTATATAAATATGTGTGTTTTTCTATATTTTCAATGTATTCTCTGATATGTAATGTTGTATAGAAGAAGGCATACAAAAACGTATATAGATATACAAAAGAATACAAAACAATGTTTATGTTCCCTGCCCCATACAATGGTTCTTCCACATAAAGAGGACACTTCATAATCTGAAATAAATATTGCACAATATTTACAACCCTGATATAGGGATCAACTCTTCCATTCCCTATGTTTTCACACTCAGAAAAATTCTCTCCAGTTTTCTTATTCTCTGAAAACTTGTAGCTTTGATTTGCTTCATCCCATTACCATTTTCCAACTTACGGATATTTTTTCTCTAGATTAGAAATCAATTGAGCCTCTGGATAGAAGGACGTAAGTCATTGTTTACGAAATAACTATCCCCATCAAGATTAGGTTCAATGCACTCAACAATTGACTTAGTCTTTTACACTAAATGTTGCAAATCAAAAGTTGTATGCCATCCATATTCAATAATGTGCAATCTTTCACATGTATTATTGATAATATATTTTTTTCCACATTATAGATAAACATTTTAATTGTGCATAATGCAAAGGATGAGTCAATGTTTTCATTGTGAGGAATGCGATAGTGAAATCGAAACTTTTATTGTATGAAACACTTCTCCACCTTCCCTTATATTCAAACATAACTATTGTTCACACCTCTGCACTTCACACATGTGATTGCCCAATAATGTGTCTTAGAATTATAGTGGAATATCAAGATTTTTTGATACATTGTATGAAATGTGGAAGTGCAGATTCATACATTGAATTGAACATAGTTAATAGTTACCCATTAAAAGGAGACTTCAACATGTATATTATGTTCAAAGATTTCAGTTTTTTGATACATTGTATATGATGCCTAACTAATTGAGGTAATGTATCTAGAGTTATAAAATACCATGAAAGAGAGTTTATGTTCCTTGATTTGGGAAACTTGCTTGGACCCATTGTTTTTTTATTTCCATTATGTGCAATCTGACTAGTATTGCATAATAAGTATTCACAAACCTATAGTTTTGAGAACCACACATCGAATTTGAAAATCATCTCTATATCAAATAAAACGTCTACGGATTAAAGTTTATGTTCATTGCTCCATGTATTAAATTCGCCTTCTACATAGTGCATATAGGAAATTTTAATTCGATATAGTTCATGCTCTTTAACAAATTCCACTGCACATAGTTTCCTTGCACACCCTTTTTCCTTTCTTCTCATATCACAAAATTAGTCTATTGTTTAGAGATACAAAACATTGCAAAACCTTCTTTGAAGTTGTGCTATATCTACATCTCCTTGTTTGCACTCCCTTATCTCTGCAAATACCCCTTCACTCACACATCCTTCAATCCAGACACGTTCACGACTCCATGCACGTGTTCTCCCACATAGCACAACCTGAAAATGTTTAAGATGAAAAAAAATTAAAATGAAATAAGAGAAAAACACACTAGCAATACCTATCATATTATGAATGCCTACACCTTGACAAGGTCGTTGCCCCTCC